>RSEE01000139.1:0-140991 GCA_003971905.1 Moniliella sp. 'wahieum' | reverse complement strand
ACCTAACCCTAACCCAACCCTAGGGGAGGGCCGAGGGCGAGGGTAGTAGCGAGCTACCCGAAGGGAGAGGGGGAGAGTTATGCCGAGGCGATAGCTCGCTACGAAATCGTCCGCTCTATGCAGCATATGCCCTCCGTTTTCGATTGGACCACCCGTTCAAAAGTTACACCCCCCATCCCTAACCCTACCCACCCCGACCCACCCCACCCACCCTCCGATGGCCTCGACGATAGCTCGCTATAAAATCGTCCGCTCTATGCAGCATATGGCCTCCGTTTCTCGATTGGACGCACCGTTGACAAGTTACACCCACCATCCCTAACCCTACCCAACCAGTGTGCACGAGAGATGGCATGTGGGCTCCAGAGGGGCTAGCACCGAATGGATTGCAGGTATGGACGATGCGCGCTATGAAACGACGATGCGTGGTGAAAAAGGTGGGGGTGGTGAAAATGGTGGTGGTAGTGTTGACATCCGTCCTAGGACCGCGCGGACCCTGAGTCACGTGAGTCAGCTTTCATTCCTTCCGAGCTCGCACCAGTCTTCTGGACGAGTCAGTCGCAGAAGCTTCTTAGTCCAATACGACGTTCAGTGCTCACATTCTGTGGTAGTAGCGAGGCCGACAGAGTTACATCCTTATCTGCTCATCCCTGAGCTGGCCAAAACTACACCCACAACCATGGGCGCCAACGCTAACACCGATCTCTCGGTCAGCGACACCACAATGGTGAACAAGCGCGATTACTGGACACCAACCGGTCGCGATCCGCCACCGATTGGCACCGACAACGAGGAACTCATGATGCTTTGCGCCGAAGCGCACCTGTGGTTCAAGAAGACGAACGACATCGATGTCGTTAAAGAGAAGATCAACAGAGCTATACACGACAGAGCCGAGTGGCTTGGATGGAAGGACGAACCTACGTCTATCACGACAAACTGGGTTCGACGGGCTACGAATTTTGTGGTGCAAAACATCCACCAAATGGAAACTCAACCCAACGCAACTTTGGGGGCACCTACAGGCGCAGCCTCGCGACCCGAGTACGACCTTTACAGATCACTACGCGAGTCTCCCACCAAGAATATCAAGTGGCCTGATCTGAACAAAGACCCGTCCGCCTACAGCGCTTGGGAAGACGAATTTCTCTTCGCGATAACAGATGCCCACCCCCACGCAAGCGACGTCGTCCAGAATGGTCGCAGCTCCCGCTACTTCACCGAGGACCTCGACAGACGCTTGCACAACCTTCTTAGGGAAGCCATGCCGTCAACCCTCTTCCGGACGATCCGCACCCACCACGAAATATCATGCACCCAGGACACGCTGAACATGCTGCGTCAGCGGTATGGATATACGCCTACCGCAAACAGAGGGCCTCTACTCATTCGCTACTTTTCGGCCGACCAAGGAAACCGATCGGGTCGAGACTACCTCGACTACATGGAAGAGATCAGTGCAAGCCTGACGCGAGCGGGCATCCCACTTACGGAAGAGCAGGAACGCACTGGGATCCTACTCGGCTTACGCGACATGAGCATTCGCCAGCGTGAAGAGCGCTCGAGTCTAGACAAGTTACGGCAGGCCGTGATGGACATACCAGCCGCCACGTATCCCGGTGGAGAAAGGAAGAGAAACGGAGGCAAGCCGGTCAACGGAGGAACGCCTTGGACTCGACCCGACAGCGGGGGACGACCCACCAGCGGGGGAAAAAACTCCAGCGGGGGCAAAGCCGGCGACGACAACCTCGCGGACACAAAGACCAAGGGGCAAGACCGCACCAACCAACCCTGGCGCAGCGCGACGTCTAATAAACCTGTTGTCCCTCCGCGCAACCCAGGCCGAGCCAACGCTCACGTCGCTCAGAGAGCGAGCTCTCCCGAGTCTGAAGTGATTGACGTTGATGCGGGCACAGCTGACTACTAGGAACTCGGGGGCGAAATGCGAATCATCCGGGCATTATATGACAGTGGGGCATTCCCATCCATTTGGAAAGACAAATCCGTCTTCACATCCATGACCCCTTGCGACGACGAGATAGAGGTTGCTAACGGGACACATGTAAAGGCGGAAGGACGAGGCACGGCCACAATCCGTATCCGATGCTTAGGAGGACACCAAATGGAGATAAAACTCCCCAACAGCCTATACATGCCCCGTTTCAGCCGAAATCTCGTCAGTGTAGCACACCTGTCGAACACCGGAATCGCATCATACTTCGCCCCACACCAGAAGGGTATCTGGCTTGGTAACCCAGGATCCACCCTACGAAAAGTAACCGGCAGTGACTATCAATTCACGATCTTACACAACCCGCGAACGCCACCCACACCCCTGCGGGCCATGGCGACCAAACCGATCAAACCGGCCGACCCACCCTCAACCCCAAACTCCCTCGCAGCATCCCTGGCCCTGGACCACGTCTCTAAAGCCCACAAACGCTGGAACCACGCAGCCATCGACCTCCTCCCCTGGCTTACACGATCGGAAACCGCAGGCCTCCGCGTCACAGCCAAGCATATCTCCCTCTGTCGTTCAGAGTGGGATTGCCCAACATGCGCGGTGGCACTAGCGACAGCATCGCCCCATCCGAGCCGGGACCGCCTCCGATCCAAAAGACCTTTCGAGGTCCTCCACGTCGACGTAGTAGACCTCCCCCGGGTAACCGGCATGGGGCACGGATACGCCCTCGTCGCCGTTGATGACTTCACGCGGTACGTCTTCACCACAGCGATCCCGACAAAGGGCGCTGCAACGAAGGAACTGCGGAACCTCATATTGCGGGAGCAACGCTACGGCCCGGACAGACTGCTGCGGACTTTGCGCACGGACAACGCCCCCGAATTGACAAGCGCACTGCAACCTTTTCTGGACGAGCAAGGCATCACGTCAGAACGGACAATCCCGGGGCAGAGTGCTAGCAACGGTGTGGCTGAGCGTGCCATCCGAACCATAACGACTCGTGCAAGGCAGTTGCTCTTGGGTACAGGTCTTCCGACGTCGGACTGGTGGGAACACAGCCTCCACGCTGCGTGCTTCACCCAAAACCAAATGCCACTCAAAACATCCGGGGAAGACAACAAATCGCGATTTGAGCGATACAAAGGCCACGCATACTCGTTACCGATGCAACCCTTTGGCCGCGTTGCATACCTCCATCTGCCCGAGTCACGCCGCGAGCACAAGCTCAGCGCGCGGGCAGAGGAAGGTATGCTGGTAGGATACCACCATCAGCGCGGATCAAAGGGATGGCTCTTCGCCACATACCAACCATCCCTGGGTACCTTCACCTACCGCTGGTCGAAACCGTACAAATGGGGCAACGCCATCTACCCCCATCTCCACCCCGACCACTTCCCACCCGACATCTCCAAATCACCTCAAATTAAAATCGACAGTGAAAAAGACGCTAACCCTACTCCGCCAGCCGCGGCAGCACCCATGCCCCGAACCGCCGCCACACCCCAGACACCCGCTCCCACCACCACCCCCCCTCCGCGCCGCTACCCCCTCCGCCAGCGCACCACCCGCACCTCCCTCGACCTGCACACACTCCCAATCGCTGACGACCCCACCGACACGACCTACCATGCTCGTGCTGCAGCCGCCACGCCCCACTGCGCCGCACCAGAGATCGGCATCGCCCGCCCCCTACCTGACACATCCGCCCCCCCGTTTGCCGACACAGTTCAACCTCCCGAATACGCCGCCATGACTGCTCTCAGCGCACCCATCCACCCGGACACGGTTCAGCTCACCAAGGATGGCGTACCCCTCGCTCCCAAGACGCTCAAGGGTCTCGAGACTCACCCCTCCTTTGCCATGGTCAAGCAGGCTATGGCCGACGAGGTGGCCACACTCGCGCGATACGGCACCTACGAGGCTACGTACCCACCACCGGGTGCACAAATCCTCATAGGACTATGGCGCATCACCACAAAGACGGACGCCGAGGGCCGGTTCCTGCGCCACCGCGCGCGCTTTGTCGCGGGCGGACACCAACAATCGGCCGAGACTTGGGGCCAGACGTTCGCACCATCGGTGCGCACACCTGCCATCCTGACCCTCGTCGTGCTGGCCGAGAAGTATAAGTTTGGCCTCTTCTCGGCGGACGTCAATGCAGCGTACCTGAACCCCCCTCGAAGAAGCAGTCTACATCCGCCCACCCCCCTACTTCCCCGAAGCGGGTGGTCGCGTGTGGCGTCTCAAGAAGAGTCTATACGGGCTACATCAGAGCGGAGCAAACTGGGCACGATACATCCGGAACCTGCTGCGTGACAAGCTCGGCTTCACGCAAAGCTTGACCGAGCCCTGCTTGTTCGTGCGCGCTGCACCACCGGGTGAGCAGATCCTCCTGGCGGTCCACACCGACGATCTGCTCCTCGCATGCAAGTCACACCAAAAGTACGAGGAGTTTATGGCCGAGATAAACACACACATTGATGTTCGTGGTAACGGTCCCCTTCACTACCACCTGGGATGCCAATACGATCGGATCGGTGGGGAGCTGTACCTGAGCCAACCAAAGTTCATCGAGGAAGTGGTGGCAAAGCACCACATCAAAGCCCCGTGGATCCGGACTCTCCCACATCCCGTACGGATGATACCGCCCCGTGCCGACCCTGAACCCCCATCCCTCCCAGCCTTGCGCAAGGCATATCAGGGGAAGATCGGATCGGGACTGTGGGCTGCACGAATGGGCCGGCCTGACTCCCTCTTCGCTATCACGGCCCTCAGCAGAGCCGCTGCCGACCCATCGCAGCAGCATCATCAAGCAGTCGATGACTTCCTTCGCTACCTGTACCATACTCGAGGAAAGGGCCTGAGGTTGACCCCAACATCAGATGCACCGGCCATTGCGCTGTATACAGATTCCGACTTGGCGGGAGATCCCATCCAGGCACGCTCCACATCTGGATGCCTACTGATGGTGTACGGTGTGCCGGTGTCGTGGCGATCCATTCTTCAGCCGAAGAGCGTTACCAGTACCGCCGCCGCCGAATATACGGCAGGATATGATGGACTGGTTGACGCCAACTATGTCAAGAACATCATGATCGAGCTTGGGGCCATCGGCGAGGGTACACCCATTCATTGGTATTGCGACAATAAGTCTGTCGTCGATCTCGCCCACAAATTTGGCAGCACCGGCAAGCTCCGAGAGCTGAAGATCCGGTACCACAATGTACGGCAACACGTGGACTCGGGCGAGGCCATACTTGTACACATCCCCGGCGAAAGGAACCCAGCGGACGTCCTCACCAAGCCTCTCGGCCGTCCCGCCCTGACAAGCCATCTTGCTCAACTCCGCGTCGAGGAGATGGATCCAGTCCACATGACTGGGCCCTCCGGTCAGCGGGGGTGTTGACATCCGTCCTAGGACCGCGCGGACCCTGAGTCACGTGAGTCAGCTTTCATTCCTTCCGAGCTCGCACCAGTCTTCTGGACGAGTCAGTCGCAGAAGCTTCTTAGTCCAATACGACGTTCAGTGCTCACATTCTGTGGTAGTAGCGAGGCCGACAGGTAGTGGTGGTGGTGGGAGTGGTGGTGGTGGTGGCGGTCGCGGCGGCGGGCGGCGGGCGGCGGCGGCGTTGCTATTTAATTAATGCTGGTCACCGTTGGGCAGTCACTGGTCAGGCCGGCGGGACGGAGCGTCGTCACGACAGGCTCGTCAGCGGTCAGCCAGTCACCGGCCGGGGCTTGTCGGACCGCGGGCCATCTCAGACCTTGTACGATTCTCACCAACCGGGCTCGCGATTCTTCACCTAGTGGTTTTTCTAACAAGGTGGTGGCCGATTTCAAATTGAAAATCACCAATTGATTTCAATAACATATGTCTAGGCACCGCCAGGACACTGGCCCCGCACCCAAACTGTCAGAGGTCACCAACCGTCAGGCACCTCCCTTCGCCCTCCGCACGTTTCAGACGGGCCAGCGTAAACTCTGCATTCCAGCACACAGGCCCCGCGCCCAAACTGTCAGAGGTCACCATCTGTCAGGCGCCACATTTTCGCACTTACACACTGTGGTGCCTGACATTTTGCAACCTCTGTAATTCTGAGACGAAAAACGTCATTTTCATAGAGAAAATCGACGGAGTTATGCAGTCCTTCACGTGAATATCTGACTAGGCTCTGACCGCGGCGGCGGGCTCTGTTGAATTAATGCGTGTGCCACCAACATCTCCTGGGCACTGGTCACTAGTCACTGGTACGCGCTCACCGGTCAGGCCCCGGGGCCCGGTCGTGACTACGTCATAGGTCATCGCTCAGGCTCAACCCGGGTCATCTCAAAATCAATATGATTTTGGACGTCAGGCGGAGCCGATCAATAATTGCCAGCCTGCAATTGATTTCAATAACATATGTCTAGAGTTCCTCCGGCCCCCTCTCTACCTTCCTCGGCGCGCACTTTGCAGCCCAACTGGATGGCTCCTTCCTTGTGAACCAGCGCACCTTTGTCCAGTCTTTAATCTCCGACTTTGCTGTCCCCACCACGCATCGGCACACTGTTCCTCTCCGCAGCGGCGTCTGTCTCCAGCCTCGCCCGGGCGACGAGCCGCGTGCGACTCCTTCTGAGCACCATCAGTACCGAGCCATTGTCGGCAGTCTCCTTTGGTTGTCGCGCATCTCCCGCCCGGATCTTGCCTTCACCACGCGCCTTCTCTGCCGCTTCGCCAGCGACCCGTCTTCGGCTCACCGCCAAGCTGCGTGGGATGCTCTCGGCTACGTTCAAGCCACGGCTGACACAGCTCTTTCCCTCTCAGCGCACCCCTCGGACCTGCCTCTCCTTCTACATTGCGACGCAAGTTACGGGGCGCCCGACCAACGCAACATCACTGGTTTTCTCTTCGTCTGGGGTGTCCATGTCTCTTGGGAGAGCCTCGGCAAACGCTCACCACATCTTCCACCACAGCTGCCGAGTACGTGGCGGTCGCAGAGGGTCTACAGCAGGCTCAGTACCTTCGCAACGTACTAGCCGAGTTTAATTGGTTACCAACGCTGAAGTTATCCATATCCGCTCGGACAGCCAAGGCGCCTACGGCGACTCTGTCAAGATCGGTTCCACTGGCCGTCTTCGCCACCTGACTGGCGCTACCATTGTCCGTACGGAGATCCAACGCGGTCGGCTGCCATTAACACATTCCTGGCTCCGACAATGCTGCAGACATCTTTACCAAAGCTCTACCGCGTGGACTGACGACGCGCCGCGTGCTGCTCAAGCTCTCACCCTGATCTGAGATCCTTTGGATCGGTGGGAGGCGACAAGTTCCCATGTCGATCTTGTCGAAGTAGACCAAAGGCGTCCACAGGATCGGTGGAGAGTGTCGGGATCAGACCCACCTGGTACCGATGGTTACCAGATCGACTGAACCCTGTTTTGTTCTAGACCCTGTTTCCCCTTTTGGTCTATGCTCCCCTTTGTTTTCTCCGTGTGACTCAGCTCACCTGTTCTACTCTTCTCCGAGGTTATATACCTCGCCTATGCCACTCGATGAATATGATTCTATCCTTTCCTCCATCTCCATCTCCTGATACCGCGTGACGGTTGACCAGTCGTCATCCTTTTTCGTCCTGAATTTGGTCCTTTTCTCCTTTTCATGGCTGTGCCAAATTTGACCTGTTGGTTTCTTTTCAAGTTGCATTGCCTTCTAGGCTCTACTCGACCTCAACTCTACGTTTTTACTGTTCGACTTGGCATATGTTGTCTATATCCAAGTTGAATCGACCTCTATGACTTTCAAAGCTTCCTTACCTGCACACGTTCAACATACTCTTTCGATTGGAGCATGTTGTTTCTACCTCCAAGTTGAATCGACCTCTATGACTTCTACGCTTCCTCCTCATACGTTGAACATCCTGTTTCGACTTGGAACATGTTGTTTATACTTCCAAGTTGAATGACCTTGTGACTTTCTACGCTTCCTCCTTACCTCCTGCGTTGAATATACTGTTTCTCTTCCTTGATGGCAACATCGCTTGCCAATTATGTTTTTCATTTCACTTTTTGACCAGAGGCGTTGGAGACATCCTTTTCTTCACCCATGCCTTGGCCCTTGGCCGGACCACCCACCTGTGGTCTGGCGAGCTCACCGAGGGGGGCTGTTAGAGGGTACTGCTAGGGTTCTCCTGCACGGCCCTCAATGGATCGGTGACGCTCGCCTAGCCGAGCGGAAGCGTTCCGCTCGCAGGCCGCGCAGCCCTGCTCGCTCCATCTCCCTCTCTCTCCTTTCTCCTTCCCTTCAGACGTTGCTTGAAGACTTGTGGCTCACCACTTTGCCTTACGCCTTGTCTGAAGGTTGCTTGCAGCTGATCCATAGGATCGCGAGTGCTCTCAAGTCGCACTCTAGCATTTGTGGGTCAACAAGTATTATGAGGCTGAAATGAACATGTTTCCACAACAACAGATCGCGTAGTAGTATCTCTCAGCTGTCCTACGGCAGACCAGTGCGTAGCACTAGACCGCGGCTCCTTGGAGCCCTCGTGATCAATTCCCTTTTCAACCAGTATTTTTTCTCTTTTTTATTGCTGCGTATATGCTTGACGCGAGAGAACCAAATCCGAGCCTGACCCTATGAGCCTAGACTGAGCATGAGGCGCAGGCGATTCACGGAGAACCTAGTAGGACCTCAGGAGAATAGGAGAGGGAATCGCGATGAGGACCTTTTGGAACAAGGACTAAAGCCTTTCTTAACGGCCGCCCGACATGGCTTCTGCTAGACCGTTTGAGGCGAAGCGAAGCACGGCGGAAGTCGTCCGCCTTGGCGTCGTCCAAGTCGCACTTCGAGCGCCTTGGCCAGCTCCGTCTCGATCTGGTTCTTGGCCGCACGTTTAAAGTTGGCGGTAGGGCTGGAGATGGTGGTTTCTACCTGGTTCACATACGCCTCCAGGTCGTTCTTGGCATCGTGGCGTGCCTGGAACTCCTTGTCCGAGGCCTTGAAATTCTCCGAGTCCTTAATCATCTGTTCAATCTCTGCGCTCGAAAGACGGCCGACAGAGTTGGTGATGGTGATGTTGGCCTTACGGCCCGAGGTCTTTTCTTGGGCAGTGACCTTGAGGAGACCGTTGGCGTCCACCTCGAAAGTGGTGAGCAGCTCCACCGTGCCCTTAGGTGCGGGGGGGATGCCAGTCAGCTCAAACTCACCCAGCAGACGGTTGTCCTTGCATTGGGTGCGCTCGCCCTCGTACACGGGGAACGTAACCTGCGTCTGGTTGTCCTCAACCGTGGTGAAGACACGCGACTTGTTGCTGGGGATGGGCGTTGTTGCGGGGAACCACGACACCAAACACATCGCCCTGCATGGCCACACCCAGCGAGAGGGGCGCCACGTCGAGCAGGAGCAGGTTGGCCGTCTTGTCGGACGTCTGGCCCGTCAGCACGGCGGCCTGGACCGCAGCACCGTACGCAACCGCCTCATCGGGGTTGATCGACTTGTTGAGCTGACGGCCACCAAAGAATTCCGACACGAGCGACTGATCTTGGGAATACGCGTCGAGCCTCCAACCAGAACAATGTCGTCCACCTTGTCGGCGGGGATCTTCGAGTCCTTCAGCACCTTGGCCACAGGGTCGAGGGTACCCTTGAACGCAGCCGCGTTGATCGACTCGAAGCGGGCACGCGTGATGCTGGCCTCGTAGTCCTCACCTGGAACAGAGAGTCAACCTCAACAGTGGTCTGGGTGAGTGACGAGAGAGTGCGCTTGGCACGCTCGCAGGCCGAGCGCAGACGCCGCACAGCACGAGCATCGCCCGAGATGTCGTGGCCGGTCTTCTTTTGGAAGTCCGCCTTGAAGTGCTCAAGGAGAGCATTGTCAAAGTCCTCACCACCAAGGTGGGTGTCACCGGCGGTAGCCTTGACAGCGAATACACCGCCCGTGATGTTCAAAAGCGACACATCGAAGGTACCACCACCCAAGTCAAAGATGAGCACGTTCTTCTCCTCCGCCGACTTCGAGTCGAGACCATACGCAATGGCGGCGGCAGTGGGCTCGTTGATGATACGGAGCACCTCAAGGCCGGCAATGGAACCCGCATCCTTGGTGGCAAGACGCTGCGAGTCGTTGAAGTAGGCAGGGACAGTGACAACCGCCTTCTTGACCTCCTTGCCAATTTGGCCTCAGCAATCTCCTTCATCTTGGTCAAAAACCATGGCAGAGATTTCCTGGGGCGTGAATGCTTCTTCTCGCCGAGGTACTCCACCTCGATGACGGGGGAGCCATCGCGGTCAGCGACGGTGAACGGCCAGTGGCCATGTCCTTCTTGACATCGGGGTCGTCGAAGCGGCGGCCAATGAGACGCTTGGCATCGAACACAGTCTGGCGCGGGTTCATTGCTGCCTGGTTCTTGGCAGCATCACCAATGAGACGCTCCGAGTCGGTGAAGGCGACATAGGAGGGGGTCGTGCGGTTGCCCTGGTCGTTGGCAATCTCGACACGCTCGTTGGTCCACCAGCCGACGCAGGAGAAGGTGGTGCCCAGGTCGATGCCAATGGCACCCTGGTAGACGTCGTCGTTGACAGCAGGGATCTCGGCAGACATGACGGCAGGTGGGTGGGAGCAGGCGCGGGCGCTGTCGGGGACTTGGCTCAATATTGAATGCTAACGCCACACGCCCGGCACGCGTCCGCGGGGGGGTGGGGGCCGCGGGAAGCGGGCTCAGTGAGAACGTGCATGCCCACTAGGGTTGCATTGCGCCGACACTGGTTGGGTGCCACCCAACGCCGTGCTGCGGCGTGTATTCGCCGACAGAACCTCCCCTCTTTAAACGTTTACCCCACACAAGGACGCCGGTCCGGGCCAGGCCGGTGGGGCAGCTCTCGGTGTGTAGTGCAGCTCTAGGCCGTAGGGCGCCGGGAGTCGAGTCCGTTCCCCGCAAATCGGTTCCTGTCACCGGACTGCGCCCCGCCACCGCCATCGCCACCGTGTCGGCCCGCTGGTCTTCTTGTTTGCTGCCATCCATGTCATCCTTCCGTCTCTGCGCGCCGTCGACGCTGCCAGTCGAGGTCATGCACGCACATCATGTGGCGCTAACGGGAGCCAATCACGTCGACGCCGCCGGGCAGCCGTGCAGGGTGATGGGCTAGCGGGGGATGCGTCTCGCCTTGGCCCTTGCACCAGATGCAGCCAAACACGGCGCGAAATCGGCTGGGTGTGTCTTTGGTTGCAAGATCACCGTGCTGAGTCATGCACGCCATTCATGCTGACTGAGTTCGCAGAGACAATCGAGAATCAGATGTCTGCTCTACCGCCGCGCGATGCCCCCCTTTCACCCTCTTTCCCCATGCAACTGACCACGACATGCGCGGTCCTATCTTGTGCGTGTCCCATGCGTAGGGCTGCCCTGGGCCAATTCGGGATCCAACGCGTGTCCTAGTATGGTGGCGGGAAGCGCGCAGTTCGGCATCAACAGTATCATCCTGCAAGTGCCGGATGACCCCGTTACCATTTCCCTAGTTGAGGCAGCGTCCCGGCACGAGCATCAGCGGTAGAAGCCCACAAACAGCGCTCGGTATGCATCCTTCGTCCGACCTATCCATCTGCCGTGGGTCGGGGGGCGACCTGGCACTGAAGTCATTTTCATGCTCCGCCCGGTTTTACCTTGCTGAGAGCCCTGACATCGAAGCCCCAAAACAGAATTCGACGTGTACCAAACGGGGAGGCCAACCCGCAGGGAGCCGGTACACATTGAGTTGTTCATTTCCCCGTCCCCCCCAGGCCACCTCCACCCTGCTCGCGCAAGCAATCATTTCTCCTCGCTTCTGTGTGTGTTCTCATCGTTACCGCCTGTTTCTTCATGCCGTGACCCCCCCCACACCCTTTTGATGTGCCAAGGCTTTGACCGTCGTCATGTCCACCCACTCTGCCACCACTCACAACATGGGTTGGTGGATGAGATGTATTTGACCCCTATATCCCCACTGCCGGTGGATTATCTGTTCTATTGCATCCATGGTATCCTCTGTTGCTTCAATCTCCCTACAATCCGCCTGTACGGTCGACGGTGCATGGAAGCAAGTATAGGAGTTGACCCCTTGTTCAATGGGCCGTTACAAAAACGAACGCATCAAGTTTATATGCTTCGGTGTCTCTTTTCCTTTCTTCCTCCCTGTTGTCTTTGGTCGGCCTCGTTCCGTTGGCAACACGATCCTGAGTTTTTTATCCTCGTTGATCCCACCGTTGGTGGGAAACCGATCCATCAATCGTCCAGCTTGGCGGATTAGAGCCCCCTGTGGGCTGCCTTGTGACTAGCTATGCGCGACTATGAACCTCAAGAGTCTCACTCCCCACGTAACAGTTGGATCCAGAGAATTGATGGGGGCAAGATATTATGATACAGGAGGAGAAAATGGTGAAGGCACTCATGCCCAGAGGAAAACGAGGAGGCGGCGCCACCTCTCAAACGAGGGGCAGGAGGTTCGGGGTTCATGATATGTTGGATGATCCAGGGTTGAATTGGCATCTCCTCCACTGGTACAATGGTGGTACGGTACCAGAATTTGTACAGGGCCGTGACGCCTAGCAGAACCAATGGAGCCAAGTACGAGAGAGAGGAGCGCCGGGACGGAAAAGTGACCCGGGACCATAATCTGGATTCCGTTGCTGAGAAGGAGGAGGAGGCAGCCGCTCAGTCCAACGTAGGCAATGTACGGTTGCCCCCTCATACTCCAGGGAAGGGAAGAACGTTTGATTCCCTGCACCTTCATCCCGCGTTGTACGCGGATCGAGGTAAGGCAGATTACCGAGTATGTCCAAAGGTACACACTGGCCACGCACTGGACAAACCAGTTGAAAATGGAAGTGGCGCGCGAAGACATGGCCAGAAAGAAAGGCCAAAAAAGCAAATGCACATGGTCAAAACCGCGACCCAGGGCACGCCAAACTTGTGAATCTTGGTAAACGCCTTGGGGGCATATCCTTCCTCAGAAAGGCTTACCAAGGTACGCGAACCTGCAAGGACAAACGAGTTGGCTGCGCTCCAGGATGAAGCGATGACACAAACGTCTGTGATCCAACTTGTCAATTTCTTGTGGATGGAGAAAGGCCGGCGGAGCAAGGGACAAGAGGACGTACTAATGATGCTGGGCATGGCTTTGATGCCAGCTGTTTCGACCGCAATGACAAAGACGCTCTGTTGGGTCCCTACGGTACGGTTCAACCGTGGGTCACGGAGGAGACGATGAGCCCCATGGATGATGAGCAGGTTATAAAGGACAAAAACGCGAATAAACACACTGCCTGCTTGTCAGTCATCTGCTACCGCAAGACAAGCGAATGCGTAGAGGGAAAGGCACCTACCGTTTGGCAGCTTTGGGGATGTTGCGTCGTGGAGCCTCGAGCTCAGCAGCGGCAACAAACGTAGCGTCGATGGTGGTGAAAGTGTAAACGCTGGTGATGGCCGCTTGCCAAACGCCCAAAAACCTGCCACTCGCCCCTGGGAGAAGAAAAGATCGCATGGGCCCATCGGGCGCGGTCCAGTACCGGAACCCGATCCGTTCCCCCTTGGGCCCGGCACCTAGGTCGAGGCGAGGCAGATGCTGAGAATGACAAGCATGATGATAAAGATCAGTTTGAACACTGCTGCTACCACCTCCACCTCCCCCATGATGCGTAGCATAAACACGTTGGATGCCACAATCAGAGTGGCCATGACGGTGATTAGGACGGCAGGGGAGACATTCCCCCAGTAGAGTGCCATCTGGGCACAGGAGATTAGTTCGGCCGGCGCAAGCGCCAGTGCGTTGCCTACCACGATGGCCCAGCCCGTGGCGAACGCAACTGCCTCATCCAGCCACATGGACGGGTGCCGTACGTAAAAGCCCGAGACAGGGGCTAAACTGGCAAGCTCGGCCTCGCACAGTATCACGCACGCAATCAGTCCGCCTGTCAAAAGATACGCGATCAAGAGGGAGAGCGGGCCGGCAACAGCCAGGGTATGTCCCGTCTGGAGGAAAATCCCGCCGGCAATCACAGAGCTGAGGGCGATCACTAGCCTCTCGTTGGTTAGCGTTTTGATCGATGGTCCAACCTTCCCCATCACCATCTCGCACAATACGGAAGAACAAAAAATCACGACTCACTCTGTACACTGTGGAGGGAGAAAAGTCAGCGGCAGCAGTGCGAGCGGGGGTAGAGAACGTACTGTCGTTGCTTGAGCCCCTTGCGCAAGCCGGCAGGGAGATGAAAGAGCTCCTGCTGGGCAGTAGGGACACCGGACAAGTCGCCAAAGGAAGCCTTCTGCCCGCGCCAGAGATTGAGATGGGAGACAAGTCCGCCGCCCAAGACATCGAGGACGTCCTGCTGGTCCTCGAGAGGAAAGCGGTCGCCACTCTCGATTTCCGCCTGGGCAGCATGGTCGTCGCTGGTGTCCTTGGTCCGCACGGGGACGATGTGAGTCCAGGGGGCGTCGTCGGATACCTTGGTGTCGGGCGGCCAGCTGAACACTTTGGTGGGCATGCCGCCGGGGTGGACCTCCTCCATGCCCTCGCCCATGCCGGTGTCGATGGCCGACTCATCCGACTCGCCCGTGTCGAAACGCTTGAGCGGAATGCTTGGCTGCATCGATGGTGGTGGCGGGAGCAGGGGATGGGAGCGGTGGGGGGGCCCAGCGGGGGGCACTGGATGGAGGAGGGAGTGGGTTGGTTGGAGGCTGCTGCCGGAGGACGCGTGTTGTGTCGGAACGGCGGCAGGAAAGGGCAGGGCGCGGGGCTTGCGCTGGCGGATGCACTGATGGCGGATAGTGCTAGCTAGTCGCGAGGGACTGCAGTCTGTGACGGGTGGCCAGGCACTCGCCTGCGGGTGGCGCCGTGCATGGGCGCGGGGCAGTGTGCGCTGGTGCCGGATGCGCTGCCGCACGCAATAACGGAGGGAGAGCGCCAGGGCTCAGTGGTGGGAGCAACGGCGCGGGGCCAGTGCGCTGGATGCGCAAGGAGGCAGAGGATTAAAGCGCAACAGCGCTAAGCCTTCGCTCTAAAGCTTAACGCCACAGGTGCGACGGCATGGTGCATGACGATCATGCATGATGTGCGCTACACTGCGCCGATGGCTGCTGCCAGCCAGCCTGCCTCCCAGGTGCACCAGGCCACACCAGGCCACACCCCCCACCAGGTACGTATTATGTCTGCACCATGTACTCCCCGCTCAACGTTCCCAACACTGGGACACCCTTCGACCCGTCGGCCCCGAAAACCAAGCAGAGGAGGTTCTTGGATCTCCGTCCACACACGGGCAAGACGGTAAGATCGCTGTTCGACTGAGCGCGATGGGATCTTAGAGCGATTGCGTATGAGTCTGTTTAGCATCAGTAAGTCTGAGTATTCAGACTTCGTCTTCATGAGGCCTGAGCCTGAGGATGCGTCAGAGCCCCCATCGACCATCCCAGCATCAAAGAACGATGCACCAGATGCCCCCGGCATCTGCATCATCAACATCATCATGGAGAATCGATGGTCGATAGTCGATGATCGATGAGAACCGCATCAAGTTCAACCTCAACGACGTTCGAACGAACACTACGTTGAACGTTGAACGTAGTACAATGGGCGTTCCCGCCCCTATCTTCGGGATTTTTCAAGCCACACACCGGACACCCCAGGTTCCAGAGCGGGCGCAGCAGGCGCAGGCAGCCGCTCAGCCGCTGCAGGCCGCTGCTCAACATGCCCGCAACGGCGCAGCAAGGCTCAGCCACTCAGCACGGGGCACTGCATTCGCTATTGAGCTTTCAAATTTACCAAGGACTATCGACTATCGATTCAGTACATTCCGTTTTGAGTATCAACCACCCACCATCCGTCACCGGTACGGGGCACATCAAAGCTCGTAAGGTAGGGTGGTAGGGAGCGACAGGGATTCGATTAAACTGAAGAGGTTATGAAACCGGCAATGGAGGCTGTCGGCGCTGCGCATGGGGCGTTCCAACCACTCCCAACGTCCCATCGTTATGAAGCGTTACGCGTTACTAGTCACTAGTCACTCGTCACTAGCTGGAGCCACTAGTCACTAGTCACTAGTCACTACTAACAAGTCCCGACTCCGTACCGAGATCGTCGATTCGATGACATGATGACATCTGAGATCCTCTCTCTGAGATACGTACTCTCTAACGCTCCGAGGCGCCACGCAGCAGCCGATGCAATCAGTTATTAATCAGTACTCGGTACTGAGCCTGAGGCCGCCTGAGGCTTGAGGTACTGTGAGTAACTCAACTCTTAAGTACGTGAGTACACTGAGTACAGAGTCCACGAAGTATTAGTACCAACTTACTGGTACCAGCTGCGATCAAACTGGCGGTCTGGCGCAACTTGCACATCTGCACCACGGGGCCATTGTTCAAGCTACGGCGTTCCCGCACTGCGCCCTGCTTCAGAAGACCCAGGCCGTCGAAGGCAGCGCACTCATTCACTTTTCCTAACGAGCTAGTGACTAGTGCTAGCGATGCATGATGGAGGCGCACATCCTTATATTCCGTACACCGCCTCTTCTGGGCCAGCACGTGCGGCACCAGCATAGCCGTGTGCTCGATGCTCCCTCCCTGTTTTGCACCGTTTCCAAGGGCATCCTTCTATCTGGCCATCTTGCCCAGATGAGCTTCAAAGCTTCAACGTTCAACGTTTAACGTTTAACGTACTTAGCGTCGGCGTCCCTGCCCCTTCCTTGAGTGTCCCTGCTGGTGCCCCTGGTTCATTCGGTATTTAATCGACCTACTCCATCCAACCCTGGGTGTCAAGCTTCAAGCTTCAAGCTCTTCAAGTCCCTAGGAAGCCGCGGCTCTTCTCTCTGCTGCGCTACTTAAGGCTTAGCGCTTAACGCTTAACGTGAACGTTGACGCGTTGGCGTATAAGCGTAACATTCAACGTACTAACGCTCAACACATTCTGATCGGGTCAGCGACTGAGTACTGACCCCTAACTACCGGACCAACCAATCGAGTAGTTTAACGGGCTAGGTACATTGGCCCCCGTTTCGCGGCGGCAAGGCCTCCCACGCATTCTCCTGTCGGTCGTCCAAGTCATCCGTCAATATCATAGCTCAGCCTGAGCGCCTGAGCGCCTGAGCCCCTATAAGATGCAACTGCCCGCTTCCCAGTGCCTAGTATCCAGTCCAGCCAACCGAGGGCTCGAACCTTTTCCAGCCGAACGCCTTGTGGTCCTGGAACGCACGGAGCTGCATTGGCAACATGTGACATGTTGGGCAAGAACAAGCAAGATGCATGGCTTTTGGGAGTTGGTGTAGACAAGATGACATCCGAATAACGTGACGCAGAAGCACAAGCCCACGAGGGAGAAAAGGGATTCGTAGAAATAGCGGCACAAGAGAAATGGCCATGGGTTGGGGGCATGTAAGCTGTAGGGGCCGGCAGTTAGGGTCTAGCGGCTCACAGGCAGAGCGCTCTACCACTCCACTGTAGAGTCTCGCACGAGGGGGAAGAGCAGAGGAAGAAGAGACGCGGTCGGTAGACTACTACACGAAAGGGTTAACCTAAACGCCCACTTTTACCCTTGCGGCCCTTGTTCCGGACCTGCATCCTCATGGACTGGAACTCGACCTCGGAGCCGTAGCGGTCTCAACCTTTCTTCCTGCGTAAAGCCAAGAGCATGGACCTTGAAGTTCAAGCCGACATCGTACGTGCGCTGGCCGATGCGCGCCACATCATCCTCCGCATTCTTGTTCGCATCCGGCGGCGAGCGGTCCAGATAGAAATACGGTAAAAGTTCGGCCGCGCCGCCAACGCGACGCCAGCCACGACCGAGGGGGCCTTGTCCAGGTTCTGGATCGGACGCGCGCCGAGGGGAAAGGAATGTCCAACGTCTCGCCAATCGCGGCAAGCATCGTGTTGCGCACATGTCATCAATCTTGCTCGCCGCTTGTCCCTGGGGAACTGCACGTTCCATGAGCCACCACCAACGTTCCCCTTGTCTTCCCAGGCCGGCTGAATTCCATCCCGGAAAAGGTAAAAAGTCATTTTTTGGCCAAGCTGCGTCGGCGCAGGCACATGGTGGAACAGACTGACAGCAGTGGTTCGTGGTTAGCTTTCGTGCTGCGCCAAGGGGAGGGGAGGGGGTGGAAAAAGAAGGGTTCGGAAAAGGGTTGGCACGTACCCAGTGAACGCCTCGACTGTGTCCACGTCGGCCAGCTTCTCCATCGTTTGGCCCCAGGAAGAAGAGGTGGCGCGGCGATTGGAGCTGGGCAGGTCGGCGTACATGGTCCAGGTGGAAGCAAGCGGGTGCGAGAGAGTAAAATTTTCCTGGTCATCAAACACCGTCTTGTCCCCCGCCTCCTCGTCGTTGGACGCAGAGGAAGGCTTGGGGTGGCGAAGCGGTAGGCTCGGTGGGCTCGGCGGCAGGAACGTTGCCCATGGGCGCGGTGGGCTTAGCTGGCAAACCTGACATGATGGGGAGCAGAATTGGGTGTGGTGGGGGCCAGCAAACTCTTCTTCCTGAGGACAGTTGCGCCATCCCGCTGCCCATTCCGCCCGGTCACAAAATTTCGGCGCTGGTTCCGCTTGTGATTGCAATGTTGAAATATCCTCATCCATTTGGCTCAGTAGGGTTTTGCTGCTGCTATGTAGATGGTGGGGGGGAGTGGAGCGCTCCTTTATACAGGCTTCGCAAACGCTGATGAGGCCTGAGGCAACACATTCTTTTGGTAGTCCCAACAAAGACCGCCTTCGACTCTGGGGTCCAGGCAGACAACGGTGCGTTGTTTTCCCTAGGATTTACAGGTGGGTGTAAGTCTTGATTGATAAGTGACCAGCCGGACCCCTCCGCGCCAACTAAAACATACATTCGGTGCCCTAAAATTCGACGACCTGTTCATCCTCAAAGGACATGCACCGTTAGGTCATAGTACAACCTAAGCGATGTCGTCCCTATCTAATCGTAACTTCCACCGCCGGTCATGGGAATATGGCGCCCGTCACACATCATCGTTTGCCCGGCCACACCGACCTTGTGGAACACCTGCCGCTGCGCCCGATATTAGCCACAGAAATGCATTTATAGCCCTCAGAAACAATGGACAATGCTTTTGACGAGCATATGTTCTCTCCTCCTTTGATTATATGCGCTCGTAAGCCTCGTTCCCGATATGAAATCAGACTTGTCTCCTCCTTCTCGTTGTCGATTCGTCCTCTCCTTTGCGCTTACAAAACTTATGCTGGCAAACAGCCAGTACGTTGGGGACCGCTTGCCCGTGCATAGTTGGAGCACTTTCATTCTGATTTCCTAATTTAGGAAAACGGCAATGGAAGCATTCCGCATATACCCAAGACTCTTGTACCTCTTTCACGCAGCACTTGGAGCCAGCCTATATAGCCCGGTGTACCGTCTTCGAAAGGACTGAGCTTCTGCGACGCTTGCACGGTCAGGGTCGTCACAGGGGTCATTTCCTGATGGCAATCCTGATGGTGCACACCAGACATGATATTGAACCTATATGTATCCACCTACTCGCATTGATCACACACGATGCCGTTGTAGCACAGGCTGAGCATTACGCCTAACATTGATGGTGATTGCCCACAAGTATGGATATCGCACACCACTGAGGCAGGATGAACGTTTACTAGAAGATGGCGGAGAAGAAGTATGGAGAAACCCTCAAAGCTTGTACCCCCCCCCAACTTCTGGGGGATGTAGACTTAGATCTCGCCTTGGCCGCCTGTGCGCCACATCACCCGAGCCGACCAGCAGGAGGTGCGGTCCCGTCGAGCGACCCACCTTCACACAGCCGGAGGTAGAAGCATTGATCGGCACATTACCTGATGCCCCGACGGAGGAGTAAAGTCCGGGCAGCTTACCTCCCTGGACAAAGTTAAAGTTTGAGGGGAAGTAGACTGAGTATGTAAGCGCGAGTTGCGGACGGGACGGGTCGGACGCATTGGTCTGGCCAGCGCTCCGGCGCAAGCACGATCTCAACTGGTTCCAACCGGCGAGCGCTGGCCACCATCTCTACTGTGGCTCACATCTGACATTAATATGTCAGGCATGGCTTCCCCTGAATTGCACCTTCAGCCCCTTTTGGATTGCCCCTGGGTCTCCCACGCAAAATGGCGATGTGGAAAATGCTTTTGGATGGAGGACAACGCTGAAACGTGCGTTGCCCACAGTCGACTGGACCGTCTACCGAACCCGAAGCGACAGCGGATCCTCAGTCCGGATCCAAGCCAGAGCGGCGATCAACTCGGCGCGCACACAATAAGTCGGATGCCTCACAAGAAGACGCACTCGTTTGCAGTCTCCGGCTCTGTATTGGGCATGATGAAGCTTGGAGGTGAGAGCTGCCTTGTGATTTGGGAGGTCGAGCGAGGATGAAAAATGACAGGACTTTATTGAAGGCCGAGAGCGAGGATAGTTTTATAGGGAGCCTTTCTTCGTTGATGCAGTAAAGAGTAGGACTCACGATTCAGCTCGCGTATATACCACCTTGCAATATATACACAACCATGATGTCCTCTCCTTTTGTACACGAATCATTGAGAGTGTGGTCCATCACTATATTCCTGCGATCCTCCCAACACACGTGGCCTCATCATTCGGGAATATGATCTGGCCTGCCTCCTCTTGCCGCGTTTCCTCTTGTGCCTCCCTAACCGGCCGATTGTGAATATGACTACCGCGGAGATGGTGCACTCATGCTTGAGGATCGGCTCCTCACACAGCCTCGTTCCAAGCGTTCCAAACTTGAACTGGGGTATGGGGGAAGGAAAAGATGCGTTCAAGCTATAACATCAGATCCTACCCTTGCGCTTGCTGCGCGTTAACAGCGGCACCAAAGGAACAAAGCAGGATACCAATCGGAACCTGCTTTATCAGTGAGCTCGAGGCACCTGTGACTGTGTTGGTCTCGAGGAAAGCCAGGTGTTTTTAACCTCTACTGTTGCTGTGCTCGACCACATGTTATGACAAATCTTCTCGAATAATTGAGGTGTCTTCTTGAGTCTCGCTTTCAATTGCGGACACTTCTTCCGTTCCTTCTCTACAGTGCTGCCAGTGGTACTTCAATCGTAACCGCTTCGTCGCCGCGTACGATCCAGTTGATACACTAAAGGGTAGTCGTTGATATCCTTTTGGCTGCACCACCCGCGTGTTTAGGCAGTGTGCGTTCGAGTGGAGCGCGCTGTGGCAGCCACATCTCTTTCCAGTGGAGAAGGGGAGGATCATGTCAAAAGTGATCGTTTCGTTCCCACCCCGGGGGAACTTTATCCTTTCAGGGATCCGTCCGAACTTTATAGAATGCACCCAACATGACGAATTCGATCAAAATCTGCATCACACTTGCCCCCAGCCCATCCAACGCTACTCATCCGGCAACCTCAATCTGAGTGTCCCTTGTGTGCCGTCTCTTCTCAGAAGGACAAATGTGATCTTTAGTTGAGGTTGCCCCCGTCGCAGCCTCTCAGGCCTCTTCCCGACAGTACCAAGTTAGGATTGAGCAGGAACTGCAGGTGCAGCCGTGATATAGCATGCACAATCAGGTAAATATTCAAGTATATTCTCAGATCTCACTGCTCTTCCCGATCCCGTTTCCTTCTCTTTACCAGTGCATCCTTTGCTAAGTTTCCTTATTGGCGGTAGTTGCTGTGGTTCTCCCTCGTATTCGCCGATCCTTACAGGGCGGGGTGGGTGAAGTTCCCCACATGTTGGCGCAGATCAGATTGCGACACCGATCCTGTGGCATGGCCTCCGTCGCATGTACCTCACTTAGTTATGAGTATTGAGTACGCTAAAACTCGTTGCGTGCTGCAGTGGCATTTATATGCTTGAGTGTGTAGGCTGTCTGTCGATGATCGATGGAGCTTGAGCGCTTGAAGGATGATCGATTATCGATTATCGATGAAGCTTGAAACCCATGCAGAATGAAGCTGAAGAGGTTTTCTACGACACTATGCCAGAGAGGTCAGACAAACAGAGGCGACTATCACTTTTTCTAGTAGCTAGTACCGGTCCATAATCTCATGCGGTACCCGTTGCGCGTTGCCGCGCCATTCAGAAAAGCAGGCCATATGCGGTGAATCACAAATCACACTTGTGTGCAGAGTGGGTCGACCTTGAAATTCTAAATGATAATAGACCTGAGCTTAACGCGGGGTATTTTGATCCGGAGAAGGAGGTTAGTGTGTGAAGTCTATTTGTGAATGCTACTAGCAAGAAGAAAAGGTGCAAGAGCGCTCATCAGATGCAGGCGACATCCACACAGAGGGCAGGTACTAGGTACCCCTGAGGTGTTCGATCAGAGAGAAAACGAAGACGCGTCTAGAAGGGACACCTACTGCGAGCCAAAGCGTGCGGGGACAGAGGGTCGAAGCAGTAGCTGTGCCAGCGTTGTGCGTCACACGCGGACCGGGGTGTGTTCACCCGGCGGTGGCGCAGGACGAGATGGGCGACTTTGGGCAGGTGTCCAGGGCGGAGCAGGGGGGGACAGTCCACACTTGTCTGAGTCTGAGGGATCTGAGGGCGTCGACCGGGACGGCAGGGCAGGTGCGGGAGGGGGGGGGGGTGGGGGGTGGTGATTAATGATGAGGTTGCTGGACGCGTGACGAGTGAATGTGGGAGAACAGACTAGGCCTGGCCAGGCAGGCCATCGATGGCTTGGGGTTTGAAAGCGACGGACTTGGCGGAGCCGAGGTGGCAGCCCGTCGCGGGCAGCGCCAGCCGGCGCACGCGCAGCGGCATTAGCGCCGCAGACGCTGGCACTGGCCCAGCCACTCTCCACCGCGACGCTGCCTGCGCCCAGGTGCGTCCGGCACACCCCGCACGGGGGAAGTGGCAGGGCGCAGATTAGGTGCGCCGCGGTGTGCTCCCGGCGGGCGTAAGCCGAACACCGGTGCTGTGAGGCGGAGCTTTTCACGCATGGGGGGCTGCGGCTGGTGCGAGCGCGGGGGCGCGCACTGGTGTGGTGCGCGGCGTTACGTCATAGCCATTTCACAGCCAGGTCGCGTGTCCGGCCCGGCCGGGTAGACGCGTGCCGGCGCGTAGGGTTAGGCGGTGCCGGGCGGCTGAGCCTCAGCCGGCGGCAGTGGGCAGCCGCACCCACACTGGCCCTTCCCTCGACTGGGTCCCGGCTGGCCCACGCCAAAGTCGGGCGATAAAAAGCCTCCGCACTTGCCAGCCGTACTCCCACCCCCACCCACACCCCCACTTCCCCCGCCTCCACCACCCTGCCTGCCCACCATGACGACCAAGTGGATCGACAAGCAGAGCGTCACCACCATGATGCAAGAGCGTGCCAACCCGCCGTTCAACGTCCGCGCTGTATGTGCCTTCTTCCCCCCCCCCCCCCCCCCCAACCCGCGTTCCTGCTGCTGACCAATCCGCATCTTCGCGCTCCAGCTGGCCATTGCCCAGCATGGCACCGAAGCAGCGCTCCTGCTCAAGGAAAAACAAATGCTCGAGCTCGAGCGCAACCCCCTCTTCTACATGGGCAACTTCTACGACTTGAGCAAGGAGCAGCTGCGCGAGTTGACCATGAAGCGCATCACTCTCTTGTGCACTACGTTACCAACGAGTCGGTCGAGGACTTCCAAAGGCGCATGGAGCTCATCGGGCTCTTTGACCGGGCTTCTGGACCCGGTTTGGCGTGCACTATGGCCTGTTCCTGGGTGCCATCCGCTCTGGCGCCACTGCCAACCAGTTCTCGTACTGGATTGACAAGGGTGTCATTACCTCCAGGGCATGGTCGGATGCTTTGGCATGACTGAGCTTCAGCACGGCTCCAACGTTGCCGGTCTCGAGACGCGCGCCACGTTTGACCCCAAAACCGATGAGTTTGTCATCCATACCCCGCACCTGGGTGCGACCAAGTGGTGGATTGGCGGTGCGGCACAAACGGCGACACACTGCTCTGTGTTTGCGCGTTTGATTGTGGATGGCAAGGACTATGGTGTCAAGACGTTATTGTTCCGCTGCGCAACACGCAGACGTTTGACCTGCTTCCCGGCATCAACATTGGCGACATTGGCAAAAAGATGGGCCGCGACGGGATTGACAATGGTTACATTCAATTCACCAATGTCCGCATCCCACGTGCCTACATGCTCATGAAGCACACCCAGGTTACTCGCGAGGGCGAGGTGCGGGAGCCGCCACTGGCGCAGCTGACGTACGGTGCTCTGCTCGGTGGTCGTACCGCCATGGTCGCCGACAGTGCCAACACGGCCAAGAAGGCACTTACCATCTCGGTGCGGTATGCGGCGGTGCGACGGCAATTCAAGTCGGACCCATCGCAAAAGTTGGAGACGCAGTTGCTTGACTACCCGATTCACCAACGGCGTTTGCTGCCGCTCTTGGCGCAGGCGGTCGCATTTGGCTTTACTGCGCTCGAGATGACGGCCATGTACGACGAGACGAGCAAGGCACTGGAGGCGCTGGAGCCTGGTGACCCAACCTCGAACGCACTGTGGACATGCTGAAGCAGACGCACTCGACCTCGGCTGGTCTCAAGGCGTTCTGCACCTGGGCCACGCTCGACGCGATTGAAAAGTCGCGGCAATCGCTCGGAGGGCACGGGTACTCGGCTTACAATGGCCTGGCCAACATGTTCTCTGACTTTGCGGTGCACTGCACGTGGGAAGGCGACAATACCATTCTGGCGCTCCAATCGGGTCGGTTCTTGGTGCAAGCCTATGTGGACGCGGTCAAGGGCAAGCCCATGTCTGAGGCACTCATCTACCTCGGCTCGGACGTACGGGAGAAGAACTTGAGCTCGAAAGCCAGCGATGCCGATCTCGACTCGCTCGAGGGAATCCAAAAGGGCTTTGATGCTGCTTCGGCCATGCTGGTCAAGAAGGTGGCGGACGATGTGGTGGCCGCACAAAAGAAGGGGCTGAACAAGCAAGCGGCATTGGAAGCGTGTTCGCAGGCTTCCTTTGTTGCCGCGTCGGTCCATACCTCGAACTACATTTTCCGTCAGTTCCACAATGCTATCAAGCACCTGCCGCCGTCTGCGGACAAGGATGGGGTGCGGTCGACGTTGACGACGGTGGCGAAGCTGTACGGTCTGTGGCAGATGGAGGAAAAGGCGGCGCACTTTTTGCGTTCGGGCTGGCTGGCGCCCGCGCAGCTGGATACGGTCCAGGCGAGCGTGTCGGCGCTGTGCAAGACGGTGCGTGGATTTGCAGTGCCGTTGACGGACAGCTTTGTGCTGTCGGACCACATTATCAACTCGCCCTTTGGCCGTGCCGATGGCAATGTCTATGCCGAGTACTTCCGTTTGGTGCGCAGGAACAACCCACAAGGCAAGCCCCACCCTTACAAGAAGCTCATTACCGACTTTATTCATCGCCCCAACCTGCAGGTGGAGGACCTGGATGAGGAGATTGCGATTGATGATGAGATTCAAGAGATTGCGGAGGAGCAAGCCGAGGCAGCCAAGAAGGCGTAAGGACGTCAGGGTGCCCGTCGTCCCTGCCTGCCCATTGGTCCAATGTACATGTACCCTCTCTCTATCGACTTCGAAGCTTTGTCGATATTTTCCCCTCATATGTGCCCACACGAATAAACGAATCCACTATCCAACCAGCCAGCGAGCTACCCACAGTGATGATTTGTGCACCATAGACGTCTTTGTTTGTAACCAACCCCTGGCCAAATGTGCAGGCTGCTCGCAACCCAGGTGGGGAACAGTGCCGGCACAACAGTATAGGAGGAGGCAACTGGAAGCAACCAGCCGGGCCAACGTTCAACTAGGTTGGGCATTACTAGTTACTGGAGCAAAGTGAGAAATGCGGTGCGCAAGTCGGCCTTGAGATCCTCCACACTCTCCAACCGACCGAGATGCGCACCACGCCCGGGTCTTCGTCGGGGTTGACGACAACGCGCTGTTCCAGTAACGACTCTACGCCGCCCAACGAGGTGGCCGGGATAAAGTAGCGGGTAGTGTGGGCGAGGTGGGTTGCGACGTTGGTCTGTGCCAGGTGGAAGGAGAAGCAAGGGGAAAAGCCGCCGTGCATCTGGGTACGGGGATCAAACCGACCGACTCGAGTTGACGTCCAAAGGGGGTATGCGTCTCGGTCCAGGGCTGCAACGACGGGTGCCACACCCAGTCCACCACTTTGCCCTTGCCCAAGGCCGCGTCTTGCGGGTCGAGCGCCGCCTCGCCCTGTACAGTCAGACTGTGCAGCCAAGTGGCCAGCGCGAGCGCCGAAGATGCCTGCCGCTCCACACGCAACGGGAGCGTACGCAACGATCGGAGCAGCAGGAACGACTCCAGGTTGCCCGGTACGCCACCTTGGTTGATTCGATCTTCAAACAGCGTGTTCCACACGGCCTTGGAGCGCGTGACGAGAACCCCAGCGAGGAGGTCCGAGTGGCCACCCAAGTACTTCGTTCCGCTGTGCATCTGCATGGGGGTGGGTGGGGGGTCAGATCGCTGGGATGAGATGCGTACGCGAAATAGGGAAAGCAAAGCAAGAGGGGAGACGAACGTACCACCAAGTCGGCCGCTTGGGCAAACGGGTTTTGCAGCGGCGGCGGGGCAAACGTCGAGTCGACAACGAGGAATCCGCCTACCGCATGGGCTCGGTCAGCGTAGTGCTGGATATCGCGTGCTTCGCCTGTAGGGTTGAGCGGGCACTCGAGCCAGACGAGCAGACCGCCGCGCCGCTGGTCCGAACCAGGGATGGACTCTTGGTCGTCAACAGGCACGGTAGGATAGGGATCATCGAGGTCGAGAATGGTGAGCTTGCGACCGCGCGCGTACGCTTTGAGCGCGCCATGCACGCCCGGGTACCCCTTGCGAATGGCGACGACCGAGGGGAAAAGTGGGTGATGGCAGCGGCGGCAGCGGCCAAGCCCGAGCCATAGAGCAGCGTCTGGGCACCCTCGCCATGGAGTGCACCCAGCACCAGTTCAGCGCGGTGACGCGTCTCGCTGTCCCAGCGGCTGTACACGTCAAGCTCGTTGGCCTGCCAATCAATCTCGAGCTTCTGCAGGCGGGCGGACAGGTCGGTGGCCGGCGGCGGGGCACGGAAGGTGGTGGAGGTGACGAGGCTGGGCGCAATGGGCGCGTTGGCGCCGAGCGTGCTGGTGCGGCCCTGGCCGTAGGAGGCGTGGGCGGGGTCGTCGACGTGGATGGGGCGGGCGGGCGAGGGCGGGGGGGGGCAGCGGCATGGCGCAGACGGAGGGGGATGGTGGTGGTGGGGGAAGGGAGGGAGGAGACTAGCTCCGTCTGCGTCTGCGTGCGTCGGTGACGCTGACGAAGGCGATGACGATGACGATGACACTCTGGCGGTGTGGCGTGACTGGTGATCGATTATCGGGCACGGACGAGGTGTGCTCCGGACGGATAAAGCGCACTAAGCATTGCTCCATTCGCGATAGCGGAGAAGAAGCAGAGGCCCGTGCGCGGCGGAGCACGGCGGGCACGGCGCGGCGATTGAATGTTCACGTTACGATGGGCCGTCCAGACAGAGACGATCGATGAGTCGACCAGCTAGCTAGCTAGCTGACGCTGACGCTGACGGGCCGAGGCGGTAATCATTATCACCTGCCACCTGTCACACGGCTTCACTCTCACATGTGCCCCCAAAACATTGGCCACCCTCGGATTCGAACCCACGTCGCCAAGCACTGCCGGGGGCGGGACCATGCGTGATGGGTGATCTCCGCGCTGCAAGGAGCGCTGGTAGAACCTGGACCACCACCCCGCATGGCGCCAGTGTGTCTGGCACCGCTGCTCCGCGCGTGTCACTTGCGACGCAGCGTGTCGGCGGGCAGGATGCATTGTGCATGATCATGACCACCCCCCTCTCGGGCCCCCACCACCACCACCACCACCACCTCCTCCTCCTCCTCCTCCTGCCTCCCCGATGGACCGCCCTCGACCGCCGCCGCCGCCTCAGTGCCTTCCTCCACCGCGCGTCCCAACGCCTCCGCCTCCGACGACTCCGAGTCCGACCGCGCCTCCATCCGCTCCGGCCGCAGCGCCCCAGCGCCCTCAGCGCCGTCAGTGCCCGCTCGGCCGCAGCGTCCGCAGCTTCCTCGGCAGCCTCAAGCCCCGCTCCGCCGCGCGCGTCCAACGCCTCGCCACCTCCCAGGGCAGCTTCGTCGTCAAGAGCGTCGTGCGCGACCCCGGTGGCGTGCGCGCCCCTTTCGCCCTCGCCCCCCGCCGCCTTGGCTGTGCCCCTGGGCGGGCCCGGTGGCGGCATTGGCTACGGATCGGCCTTGGGTGTGCCCCCTGGCGGCCCTGGGGGTGGGACAGGGTACGGCTTCTCGTCTCCTCGCGCGCCGCGCCCGTGCCCCCGTCCCCGACCCCAACGCCTTCAGCTGCCCCGCCACGCTCGCCGTCGCCACGCATGTCCCACTCGCCCCGCCCTCCATCCAGGCCAATGCGTTCAAGCGCAAAACGCCCTCGCCTTGCCCTCACCTTCACCCTCACCCTCGCCCTCGCGCGCTCCCTCGCCATTGCCGTTGCAATCGACCACCTCGTGCCATCCCCCCCATGGCCGCCGCCCCGCCCCCGTCCCCATCGCCGGCTCGCCCGATGGGCAGCCGTCCCACCACACCAGCCGGGCACGACATGCCCCCCCGCCCCTGGTCGCGCGCAGAAGCACCCTCCCCCGCAACCTCCCCCCACCCGGCTCCCACGTCCATCTTTGCTGCCCGTGCTGCCGCCCGCTCGCAGCCCCTCCCCCGCTCGCCGGCCCCTTCCCTCTGCCCCCGGGCCCTCCTTCTCGCCCGCCTCACACCGCCCCCTCGCTTTTGCGCCAGCCCCCAGCCCCATCTCCTGCGCCCGCACCGATACCCTCCCCGCTCCCACTCCCGTCCGAGGGGGACGGGCAGACGCGCTACATTCTCCAGGACCGGCCGCCCAGTTCACCCGAACAAAGGATCGCCCGGTACGCGCTCGAACCAACCCTTGCCCCTCCCCCGTGCCACTCGGCCTGCGCCTGCGCCTGCTCTGCGCCTGCTCATACTCCAGTTCCACGCGAGCCCCCCGGTTGGCCGATGCAAGCGGATGATGTGAGTGAAACGACGCTAGGAAGTGTCAGCACCGCCGATGCGGATGTGACCGGCCGGGTGCGGAGCCCCGCGGCGCAATTGGCCGGCGCGTGGAAGACACTCTGGGGTGGGAATGCTGGAAACCCCCCCGGTCCGAATGTGGAGGAGTCTCAGGCGCCCTTGTCTCGCCTGGACACACCTGGGTACCAATGGGGAACGAGTTGCGCGTGTCTCCCAATCGCCTATCCTCGTCCAATCCTCCTCTGGTCTGCAGCACGTCAAGTCCCAGCGCGTCGGGCATGGCGAGGTGGACCAGGGCGAGTGGTCTGAGGAGGGTGACCGTACGGCCGAGGAAAGTTGGGTTTCCCACGCCGAGGAGGGCCAAGCGTTTGTGCCTGCCCCCACTCAGGTGCAGAGAGAGTCTACCCTCCTCCTCTTGCGTCGCGTTCCCCCTCTCCGTTCAAGGAACACATCCCGACCACGCCCACGGGCCCGGCCTACCGTGCCACGACGCCTCTGCCCGCTCCGCACGAACAACAAGCAAGCAATGCGGAGCTTGACTCCAGTGCCGCCGTCACCGGGGCGGGTAGTCTCGGCAGAAAGCAAGTCAACCGCCCATCCGCCTCCTGCTGGCGGCGCTGCGCATTCCCGCCCTCTCTCAGCAGCACCATCAGCTGCGACGGCCACCGAAGCACGCGCCAACCCAGCGCAGGGTCCGGTTTGACTCCTGGCTCCGGGCCGTTGCCCCACGTGCAGGCTGGCAAGATCCGCACCTCCCCCAAGCGCTGGACGACATGATGGCCCGCTTCTACCGATTTGAGAGGTACGCTGTCCCGCTGCTACGCGAGCTGAAGATGCGGGTGGTGGACGTGGAGAAGGATGCGCAAATGTCATTTGCCGCCGCCGGGCGCAAACGTGGTACGGACACCTTCCGGTCTGAAGCCAGTGGGACCAGCGTCTCGACTACCGGCAGCGCCGAGATGGACATGTGGGTGGAACAGATGACGCGGCTGATGAAACATGAGATTGGCCAACTGGGGCGTGCTACCGAGGAACTTACCGCTGCCCGTGCTGCGTTGGAAGACATTCGTCTAGCGACGAACCGGCGCGGATCCGCCCCCGCGAAATACAGCCTGTCACAACCGCTCAAGGTCCATGTCCCCACCAATCCTGCTGGCCCTGCGACGGAGATCAACCTGGCGGCCGAGCATCGCCCTACCCCGCCCGTACGGAACCGCAAACGCCCCAGCCTGCAACCCGGCAACCCCAGTTCAGCCTTCGTCGGACGCTGTAAGCGTAAGCCCGACGGGTCGTCCCAGGTTTACGAGTGCACTCGGCGCGCCGCGCCGGGTACGCCTGTACTCAGCTCTATCCCGCTTGCTGTCTCGGCCCCGACCACGGCGCACACACCCCCACGACGCGACTACCCGTCCCGCACGGCCTCCTCTTCCTCCCCAGCCATCTATGGCCGGCCGTTGCCCCCCCGGCGGCTTGGTGCGGCCGCCAGTGCCGCTGCGGCTGCCGCTGCTGAGGATCGTGGCGCACCCCCCGAGAGGGATGGGAGGCAGCTGCAGCCTCCTGCGCCAGAGGAGGAAGAAGACCAAAGTGCATCTGCACTTTTGCGGAATGCGTTGGCCGAGGCGCGCACGCTCTCACAATTGGAGGCGGAGGCGGTGCTCCAAGGCGCTCCTCAACACGATCCTTCAAAGGAAGCTGAACTGTCCTTCTCCCTTACCGCTCTCACGGATGGGGCAAGCGAGTACTCTGCGGAGAGCGAGATGAGCAAGAAGGTGCCAAGGACAACTGGTGGACCTCGTGCTCACCCAGCCTATGCCCACGCTACTCCTATCAGCGCCCCTACTGCTCCGCAATGCCATTCGGACCCGGCCCTGCGCGGCGGACCAAGCACGAGTCCTCTCGATGTCCCGGACGATTGGTCGATCGAAGCGGATCTGCGGAAGAATTGGGGTAGCGCCGCACTCGCCTCGGCCTGGGTCTCAGCCCATCTCCCTCGGATGGCAGAGCGGGATCGGGGTGCAGTGGGCGGACCGGGGCAGTGACACCGCTCAACCTGAACAAGAAACCTTCCCTGACCGCTTCGGACGCCGCCTCGCCGCGGCCGGACGTGCAGCCTGCTGCGCCGCCCAAGTTTGGACGGCCCTGCCTGGGATGCAAGGGATGCAGGGTCGGCCTGCGCTGCGCGCGTCGGCACCGGCGCCAACGTCCCACATTAGGTGGGAGACCACTTCGCCCCCTCCCCGATCTGCTCAGGCAAGCCAAGGTGCTGGTGCTCCCCCGCGTCGTAAGCCCCTGGGCCCGGCGCAGCCCCTCTCTGCGCCTCGCCTCGCCCCAACGTCCCCCGCGACGGACAAGAAGGCGGTGGAGAAGAAGCGGCAAGGCTCTGGTTTAGCCGCTCGCGTCGCTTTTTTGAGCAACAGCACGATTAGGTTCCAGCCCAGGCTGGTGGGCGGGCAGCAGTGCAACACGGCTATTAAGTAGTTCACCTCAAATACTCTTTTTTCCTTCGCATCTTTTCTGTATACTTCAGGCCCAGGTCGATATGTTCTTGTGGAATCTCATTATATGTGCACTGCGAAGAGGTGGTTACGGTTTTAGAGAGTAGTGCAGGTAGTGTTAGCGCGAACGGATCGGACGACCGTAGGAAAGCTGCCGAGGATCCTCCACTAGGTTTCACAAACTAATTAAGACTGCTCGCGTTCCCTTCGCCAACAACCTATACAGTGTCATTGCCAAAACTTCGCAGCAGGGATAGTGGTAGTGATAGTAGTAGGTAGTAGTAGAGTATCGAGGGCAGAGGTTAAACAGCTGTGCTCACCAACCTTTTTCCCGGCACAAAATAAAGTAACACCACAGCCAAATGGGATGTGATGATGAGAAGAACACAAAGGCTTAGGTCTTAGAGGTGGTAGCGGAACTCGGGGTTTTCACCGTCGGTCAAAAGGTCAGGGTCAGCGCCCTCGGGCAGCTTTTCGTTCTTCTTGTCACGAATCTTGTTCTCCACTACATACGAGATGTAGAGGAAGACCAGGACAGCAAACGACGACAGAGAGGGCAGCCATAGCTGCTTGGCCTGCTCCCCAATGCCCGCTCTTGAGCTTGGACGCCTTGAAGATCACCTTGGGTCCCAGCACGTTGCCCAGGCCAAATGCCAGGAGCGTGACGCCGTTGACAAAGATTTTCTTGGTGCGGCCCTGGGTGTTGGAAGCGACCAAAGAGATGATACCGCCGTGGGCGACTTCGAGCGAAAAGTTGTACATGTACGTACCAGCCAGAGAACATTGGCGCTGCTCGAACCCGCCTTTTTCTTATTGTGGTGCCGTACGTGAGCATAAACGCGGCCGCACGTGAAGGGCAGAGAAGATGAGGATATAGAAGAAACGGTAGCGTTTCATGAAGCCATTAAGTGCCAACACCGCAATGATCGCGCACCCAGCAGCTTTGATCGCACTAGGTATCATTCCATAGAGCAGCGAGCGCTCGTTGGCCTGCACATTCGTCAAGTGGTGATTGCCCTGCACGACAAACGTTTTTGATGAGAGAGATGAAGGTGTTGACCGCACCACCATTCAACGAGTTGCAGAAAATGGCCAGGAACAAAAAGACGGTTTTGTGCAGATCCGTGGTCAGGGATTCTTTAATCTGGTACCATTCAATGTCCGTACGCTTAAACTTGTGCTTCTCGCCGACATCGGTCTTGCGCATCGCTCGCTTTTCCTTCGCGTTGAGGAACCAAGCGTCTTGCGGACTGTTGGGAACCCTGAGAAGTGTGTTTGTGAGGTTAGTATTGAAGGTGCCAAAAAACACGGCTCTTCGAAATCTGAGGGTTATTTTGCAAAAAGGACTGATCTCAACGTACACAAAGATATACACGAGCGCCGCGAGCATGCTGATCAAGCCCAAGATGAGGAAAAGGATTCGCCATCCGGCCATGGTGTACTCATGGTGTACCTGTCCTCTGTACAATCCGTACCGACCGCGTTGAGGAAGATGCCAACAAACCCATTCCATGAGAACCAGGTTTCAATCCATGCGAAGTGTTCGTCGGGAGGCGTCCACTGGTGGGTCATGACGGTAATCGTTGGTTCGCACACGCTCTCCATCATACCCAGCAAAACACGGCACGCAATGAACCCACCAAAACTTTGAGCGCCAGCGCTGCAGGCGACAACAATGCCCCAGCATAGCAGCGATACGCCGTTCCAACGAGGACCCGCCTTCTGAAGCAAAAACAGGGCAAATGGAATGTTGCACACCATGTAGCCAATGAAGTAACTGGAAGCGGTCCAGGAATATTTGTCGCCAACCATATGCAGATCCTTGCGCATGCCCATAACCGAGGCTGCAGCAACGCAGGACTTGTCCATGAACTGGAGTGAGAAGCTCAGACCAGGGATAATGGCCATGAATGCACAGCACTTGATCCGCAGAACCCGCCGTTCTTGGGGCGTCAGTTCGTCCTCGTTCTCGTAAGTCATATCCAAGTCTCCTTTGGAAGAGCATGTGTCGGTTGGTGTGCTCTGGGGCTCATCAAATGGACCTTTTTCCATGTCCTGTGGCTGGGCATCAGCCTCAAAGCCGGTGGAGGTTGATAGCGGTTCAGCCGCGACGTGGACCATACTGACGGAAAGTGAGTTACTAGTGTTAATGCTCAGTCGGGACCATGAAAACAAAACAGGGAAATTTGACCGCTTGCACTTACTCGATGAAAAGGGTCGCTTGGTGTGGCGGACGGTGTAGGGAACGAGACACACTACTACCCTGGATAGGTTGGACTTATATAAACAGTAGAGAGAGGTCGCTTGCTCGCATGCGAACAACTCTTAGTCGGCGCTCGGCGTATGGGCAATAGCCTTCAGCCTTGCGTGCGGAGCTGTCGTCTCCAGAACCGTGCATCCTCCGGTCGCGCATAATGCATAACCTGCTGTTGCGATTTTCCGGGGTCAAAAATATGTCTCGGCAGAGTGAGAAAAGCGAACAGATATTGACTGGGAAAGCAATATGAACATTCATCTCAAACACTCGTCCTGGGTATTCTGACACCACGTGGCATGCATATTACAGCACTATCTCACTACTCTTATTCGTGTCCCGGAAAGGTAGTGACTCATTCCTATTCCGAACTTGCCCCGCACCCCAGGTTCTCAGGACGCATCTTTTCATAGCTAATCGAAATGCTGGTAACAAGGTTCCGGATAGATATGTGAGGCCTGTAGGACTACGTACAAAATTCAAGGTGGGCAAGGCGCACAAGATTGTGCGCAAGAAATTTCGATTAGCCATGTTCTCACACAAAACCGCCATTTTTTTGTCTTTGACAGCGCACCTGCCGAACCACAATCTGGTTGGCCCTCTCGAAAAACCTGTGTGAGTCCTGAGCCAGGCCTCAGGTCTGACACAGTCATAATGTCATTTACAGTGCTTAAGGTATGGGCAACAATACGTTGCACCTCCCACTGGCTCGCTCATGCATCATGGGGTTCATCTGGTACGGACAGCTTGCTCGATCCAATCCAAATATAGAAGACCAGTTGCTAGCTGGTCCGCGAGCAACTTCAGGACGTTTTGGCGTCCAGCAAACAATTGCTTACGCGCTTTTCAACCTCTGCTATAATTGACAGACGATACATTTTAGGAGAGAGAAGCCGTGGTGCTACACATCAGGCGCAACAGGTGCTATAGCAGCAACAGCCGCAACAGCAACAGGAGAGATCCCGCCAGCATCCCCTCGACTAATGCACCAAGGCCATTGATGCATCGATAGCGAAAGAACGTAAAGCGCGGCTTCATGTGTTCGTCTCATATCGCAGATCTGATACTCCTCGTTGAGGTCTGAGAGTTGCTTTTGAAGCAGGACATGCACCTACCTGGATGAAGTTGTTGTCTACACGTGAATTCGACATGCAAAAGGTACTGCTAAAAGTAACAAGTAACTAGTAACTAGTAACCACGACTAGCTTCAAGGTACAGGTGACTACTAAATGACTAGGACTACTTCGTGTTTGATCTGACGAGGCCAGAGAATTGATGCCATCCCGTTCCTTGGGCATCCTAAGAAGGGCAGATCTGATGTGATTGCAGCTTCAAGCTTGCAGCCTGAAGCTTGCAGCTTGAAAAGAGCATGTGGAGGCTTATCTACATCTGATTATCGATTAAGACTCCATCTCAAGCGGCTCTGCCTCCAGGAGCTGCTGCCGCAGAGGGGTTTCCCTCAGCTCGACCTCCAGGAGTTTCGATGTCGATGATTGTTGAGCATCCTCAGCGCGAGAAGAGCGCTATGTGAGCCTCATTTTCCTTGGGCGCCTCATGGCCCCGCGTATAACATGTGCAATAGTTAGTACCTTTTCCGGCGGATGGCCCGTTGATGGCGGCTGTGGCATGCGACCAGACGTGTGGGACGTTATGTGAGCCCCTCATAATGGAACTCTGGAGGTATACGCGCTGCAAGCCGGGGTATACTCCGCCTGTGAACCGCCACGGTGCTTCAATGCACCCTCTCATATGCCATCGAGGTCATCTGGAGAGTTGGAAAGGCTTGGGGCCAAGTCAACAAATGCCATTATCCGGCGTGAACTTGTTGCGCGTTATCTGATGATCTGTCGCGGTTAAGCTTAGGCGAATGGTGGGTTAATGGTCCCTGGCCTAAGCACTTGTGGCGTTTCGGGGTCTGCAAGAACCGTGGGAGGGTTAACCGTGGCATCAATGAGAGGCGCTGGCCTCCACAGCAGGTCCTACTTGTGCTCGATTCGCTCGCCTCCAGATTTGATCGCTGTCAAGCTCTCGCACGGACGCGCGGAGCACGAGTTCCGCCCACACGCTTTCCACCCCTGCATATTTTCTTTCTTCCATCTGCAGCCATGCCTAGTTGGATCAACAAGACGATGAAGCGGGACTCGTGGCTTAACACACATACGGATTACCTTGAAGGCATATGGATTAGACAGATCCAGGAGTTGTGCCGTCCTTTCCCATGGCCCAGGGAATGTCTATATCCAAAGGGGCGAGCTGACTTTCTTCCCCTCGCTGCGTTCATATTCAAGCACGACAGGGTGTGCCATACCGAAGAGGCGGTGACGATGGAGGGACCGTAGTTGAGGACGGTATTGCCGACTTGGATGGGGTGCGTAAGTCGAGTGTGACGCCTTGCATATGCGTTGGTTCTTCTTCTGGTCCTGGGCGAGTCGGGGTTAAGGGTGCTGGGTCTGCCTCTGGGGTTGAGCGAGTGGGAGTCAAAGGTGCTGGGTCTGCCTCCGGGCTAGGGCGAGTCGGGGTCAAAGGTGCTGGATCTTCTTCTGGTCCTGGGAGAGTCGGAGGGGTAAGAGGATCCGAGAGTGGGGGGAGGACTCCGTCGGTATCAGAGTCTTCCAATTCCCCCTTCAATTCCCCTTCCTCCAATTCCTCCTTCTCCCTCTCCTGCCCCTGCCTCATCTCCACCCGCTTCTCTCCCCTCCTTGGCTCCACAACCTCAACGCTCTCCTTTCCCCCCCCTTCACCTCTTCGGAACGCTGAACCATATGATGCCCATCAGCGTCCTTGCCTGAAAGGAAGGAAGAGATGAACTGGTCATTCTGCTTCAGTGGCACTCCTGAATTGGAGAAAAGGGGGTGGCTGATCAACTCGGTACGAGCGCGGTCCTCATACCCGGCTCCCCAGTCGGCGGCAAGCCACCAAGGATGGTACTGCGCATAGTCTCGTTTCGGTAGGGTCCGGTACGAAACCAGCTCTCTACCCCTTGCAAACGCGACACGACCAGTGGACTTTGTAGGGGCAGTGGCCAGTTTTCGAAGGCTTTATCCTCCCCCTGCGACCTAACTGGGGACGGGCTTCCCTTGTCTTGGTTTCGGGAGGAGTGGGATCCTTCGCATTGGAAGTGCGAGAAGGTTCCTTGGGAGGTGGCAAAGGGGACTCGGCAGATTCCTTGGTGTGTCGGAGAAGTGCGTCCAAAAACCCAATCCCCATCATGCCAGGCGCCTTCTGTGCCCCGGTAGGTGAGACCTTGCGGAAGGAGGGCAACACTGGTTTAGGCTTGGACGATCCGCCTCGACCCCGCCGGGCCCACCCGAGAGGGACGAGGCTGGGTGGAGGGGATTGGGTTTTCCAGTCGCTTCTCCTGAGGAAGGGTCGCCTGTTTCCTCCCTGTCACCTTGGTGGGCTCCTTTATGTCCTTAGACAACGAGCCTGGCGATGCTTCTTGACCAGAGCCTGCCGGGCAGCGAGAGCTGGCGTTTCTCCTCCTCGGCAAGCGCACGCTTGTCCATCGCCGTCAGGTTGCACTGGCTGCGCTGAGGATAAGGCGGCGGTGATACAGTCCTTTTTCGTTTACTCCCCTCTGCACTGGACACGGGTGCATTGATGGCGCCCTTCTTGGGAGAGAGAGGAAGCTTGGGGGCAGCCACCCGAGAGCTGGAGGAAGCGGGCTTCGTCACAATCTCCGGGACCTTGGGTTCTTGGCGCTGGTTACCGCAGGAGGGTCGCTCCGCTTGCGCTTAGTGTCACCGAAGATGTAGCGGGCACATCGGGGATGCTTGCGGCGAACGAGATTTGGAGGTGGTGGTGGTGGCGTCAGAGTGGGCATCGTCCCACGCATTCAGCAAGTGGGACAGTTGGTCGTCAACTGCACAAATCACACAGGCAAAATGGCGACGCAGGCCAAGTCAGTATGAGCTCCGCACTGGGGCAGTGTGCCACGTGTCTGAGAGGACCTGGCACGGGGCAGTACATCGAATTAGAATTTTGATCCCTCGTCCCAATTTGACGAGCACATTTACTTCTCGATCCAAAACTGCGGCCGCAGCCATCAATAACCGACGGCCACGGCGGCCATCCGTACGGGACCCTCTCACACAGAACACAACAGGAGGGAACTCACATTTCTTGTTCAGGGCAGGCCGCATGCCCTTCACCGTTATTTGAAGGTCGGCGAGATCCTGAGAAACCCAATCCGGAACCGAAGGCGCTTGGATCACAGTGCGAACCATCCTTTCTAGTAAAGCTGGTAGTTGTTGTGAAACACGTGGATACCGCTCCAACTCACGCGTTCCGTCGGTCGGGTGGAGATCTTGCAGCCAAGTGCGCATATGTCGTAGCATCCTCGGTTGTTGAACCAGATGCAGTAACGACACGGAGTTTGACAACGAAATGGAATCCAAAACTTTCCCGCGCGTCTCATCGTCTTTCACGTCAACGGCAGCAAGACGATCCAACGCATCACAAAGCACCTGGTGCAGGTGCTTAGGTGGAGAAGCTTTGGGGGAGACGTTTGGAGAGGAAATAGGACCAGATGCGGCGGAATCACCACAATCAGGGGCTAGTGACACCGGAGGTGCTTGCTGCTCCTGGTTATGCTGCTTCGGCGGCGAGGGGTGCCGAGTTTCTGGTTGCGTTTCCGGCTTGTTTCGCCGTTTGTTTCGCGATATCCTTTGCAGTTTCGTTTGTGCCTGCGGTTGCGCCTGCGGTTGCGCCTGCGGTTGCGCCTGCGGTTGTCCCTGCGGTTGCGACTTCTGCGCGTGCTGTTGTTGCAGTGCATGTAGTTGTTGCGTATGCCTGAGGCACCACGCATGATATAAGCGGTGCTGCTGCTGCGCCAAGGTCTGCAACTGCTGCGGGACAAGCCGACTTGGCCCTGTTTCTCGAGTTGCTGGCGCATGTGCTTGTCGAAAAAGGCAGGAAACCCAGTGGCCAGAGGGCTGGAGTTTCGTCGCGCCGAATCGAACATTGTCGAATCCACGGAACGAGAGTGGGGCCAACTCGTCTGCATGGCAAACAGTGATGAGGTCTGCGAACCAGCGGCTGAGGATGCAGCCGCCCTTGCAGGATCATCCTTATATGCCGACGGAACCTGGTCGACCGTGCTCGCTGGATCTAGTGGTGGTGGTGGTGTTGCGGCATCTGGTGTCTTGGCAAGGGGGACACTCGAGGATGAGGAAACAAGTGCGCCCAGTGCGGTGCGGCACTGCATATCATCCAGGCTAGAGCTAATCACGAAACCGCTAGAATCCGGCAAGAGTGGGCCTTGAACATGGGGTTGGGATGCGGGGGCACTGGGGGAGACGGTTGGGGAAAGGACCAACCGTCCTGGTGAGATGCGGATGGTGGGGGGGTTGCGAGGGAAAGCGCAGGTGACGTGGAAAGGCCTGGGGTGGAAGCAGATACGGAGATAGGAGATGGAACAAAGTTGGGGAGCTGTGGGCTGGGCGAGAAAAAGTTGGGAGCAAGAGGAGTGGAAACAAAGTTCGAGGCCATGCCGACGGGCACAACCGCATCCGGGTTTGGTTGACGTAAGGGGTGCGAGAAAGACTGAGGTCGCCGTGATGATGGTAGCTGGTGAGGTTGGGATGGTACGTCGAGACCAGCATTCACGCCGGCGAATTCAGGAGCCCACAGTTGGATGTTGGACTGTAGTTGTGGATCCAGCTGGCGAGGATAGTGGTGTGGTTGGTGTTGCAGCTGACTTTGTTGCAGCTGTTGTTGGGCATACATGCCGGACATCTGCAGCGCAAGCGTGATGGGGTTGTCGAATGCATGCGCGTTGGACGCCGTCAAAGCCAGAGGCATGGCCATGGGTAGCGCATGGCAGGACGTCCCTGCATCCAGTCTGGATACCTCGCCCGCTCGGGAGACGGGTATATACGAGGAAGGCGGATTTGCCGCCTGGGAGTCACACATCTTCGTCTACCAGAGGAGGGTAGCGTGTAGATGCGGGGCGTCGATGGCGGTGCGATGAATCGCAGCAGTGGTGGTGGTGGGTCCGTCGAAGCGGGGTCGGCAGAGGGCCTCCTTAATAAAGCACAGTGGCGAGGTGCGTGACGCGTGATGCCTCACCAGAATTGTGAATTGGAGGCGGCTTGCCGCACACGGCTGGCGTGGTGCCTCAGCTGAGTGGGATTGGTGGTGCCGCCACGTCGGGGTGGGCTAAAAGAGCGCGCACACTTGCCTGGTGCCGTCTGCTGCCAGCCGGCGCCGGGTCGTCCAACACAAGCACGACACCAGTCTGGGCGTCCCAGAGCGTCCCACATGTCAAGAGCTTCCCAATTCCGCCCGTCCCCATTCCGCCGTTTGGGGTGCGGCGTTGCGCGTTATCGCGTTATCGAATTCATTGCGTTATCGTGTTATCGAACGGATACAGGCGGTCGTAGAAGGCGTTGCCGTGTATTGATCGATGATCACTCCCATTTGCATGATCTTTCTGGCTCTCGATGCCAGCGAAGATATGCATGAGGCATGTACATGTGGAGGTACGACGAATCCCCAGAGAGCGCGGGCTATCGATTGCTCGCTCCCGGAAAGCCAGAGTAGCAGGAATTGTAAAAGGTAGGCCTGAGGGACGACTGCGCCTGTGCGTTCAAGCCTTGAAGCTTGCGACCAGCCATGTCACATGTCAGGCCATCAAATCCAGTACGCATCATGCATCATGATGCATGATGGCATGTGACACATGTCGATGACAAGTATATGACTGGCGTGACATGTGGCATGTGGCATGTGACATGCATGGTTCTATGGGATCAGCGGATCAGCGCGATCAGCTGCAAAACAGCCTTCAGATCTTCAGACAAGGCTTCAAGCTTCAAGCTCAAGCTTCAAGCTTCACGCGCTCACGAGCTTCACAGTAAAGCCCCAGTCCTCTTCAGCTCAAGCTCAAGTTGCAACGTCGGAAGGGCAGGAGACAGGAGACCATCGCCCTCTCCCTGCGAGTGGAACTCTTCCGCCCGGCTAGGCGAGCGTCGTCGCTCAACTTGATCGTTCAACGTTCAACTGATGCACTGCGGTACTGAGGGCCGTGCAGGGGAACTCTAGTACCCTCGAGCACCAACCATGCGCAAAAGCGGGGGTGATAGCCACGAGCAGAGGCCAGTTGAAGTTGACGCGTGACGCGTTGACAAGGATCGAGTGGCAGTGTGACATGTGAGGTGAGGTTATAGAGGTAGGTGTTTGGTAGGTTGATCTTTTGAAGAAGATGGGGGATCCTCTTGGGAATCCATCAACGACCCCAGGATCGATCATCGATCATCTCTACCCTCTTCTACTCCCCACGATCCATTGGTGTCTTTTTCACCTCCTATCGCTCGGCCTCGGACGATGAGTGGGCTCAGAGCCGAAACCAACGATTGCTACCCGATGCCAGGGAAACTGCGGTACGGTGCGCGTCCAGCGAGTGGGATTGGTCTAAGTCAAAGGCCGCTGTGCGCAGGTCTTCGAAACTGATTCGCCCAAAGTGACCCGGCTCGCGGCGGGAGACGATTGCCTCACCCACCCGAGTCCGCCGCAGGTCCCGTATGCCGGAGACGACGAAACTCCTCAAAACTCTTCTGCGCCGGGTTGCGCTTGCCCCTGCTGCAGGAAGGCGGCACGAAACGCAGGCCAAGGCTGAAGGGGCGTCGGTGCGCACCTCCAAAGGAAGAACCACCTCCAAACCGAACTGCTTCATCCCAGTGAGGGCCTCCCCCTTCAGCAGGCCCATAAAGCCGTCGATCCACGCCGCTGAATGCAAGGGTGAGGGACGCGCGCGTAAATCTCGAAGGAGGTGACAACGTGCTCGATGGGGCCTGGACCCGGTACGAGAGTGGGGTTCGCACCGGACGAGGGGGGGAAACAAGCGGGCTCGAACATCTCGGCTCTTCAGGCGCCTTGTGTGGGATGGCGGTCTGATCAACAGAAGACCCGGGGGCGGGAGAGGGGGCGGAGGCAGAGCACACGATACCAGTCTGAAACTCCTGTACCGAGGCGGCCAACCGGGCTCCTGCGCGGCGAGCACCGGCTGCTTCCGCCGCTGGCGGAGGCGGTGGTCCCGTGCTGCACCCCTTGATCCACCTGGAAAGCGCGGCGCTTCGCCTCTTGTTCCACCTCGAAAGCACGGTGCTGGTCCTCCTGAGCAGCAAGGTAGGCTTGATTTTCTGGGCCCCCGTCAACAGAAGCTGGCGCAATCTGCGGGCCTCATCGACCCGGCGCTGAGCTGCCTCGCTCCAGGCCGGTCAGCTCGGTGGCAGGCAATGTAGGGGCCAGGGGAGCGGGCTCAGCACTCAACAGAGGAGCGGGACGGGGCCCCATCGGGGTGCCAGTCGGGTGGAACCGTTCCTGACCATCGTTGTCGGAGGGAGCGTCGGAGGGAGCGTCGGATGGGGACCGGACCGGACCACGACGCGTGATGGCGTGCGGCGCACTAGGGTTACTGGGGTCATGCATCATGCATCATCCATCATGGGGGTTGATGTGGATCGCGGACATCTCTCGTCGTCTCGCCTGTTGACGCAATCTATTGGCGTCTCCATCGTCATCAATCCATACAGTATAGGCACAGCTCCTCCTGGGAGTTGCCTCCTCTGCTTTCCGCCTTTTCCCCTCTGTGAGAAGGCACAGCCCGGGGGAAATAGTGAGGAAAAGAAGAGACTCGAATGGGATTCGAACCCAGGTCATCGCCTATTGGCCAGGGATGCGTTACCACTACGCTATCGAGCCGGGATAAGAGCAGCTGCAGGATCACAGTCTAACACCCTCTCAGCTTTCCACCTCTCCGCTCCAGATTGACAGCCACTCAGTGGTCGGTTTGCCGCGCCCCATAACAGTGGCAGTCTTGCCACACATTTTGCATGTCTGGCAGATTCACCTTCTCTCTTTGTGGCCATTAGCGCGGCTGGGGCCCAAAGTTATGTCGTGTAGAACAGTTACGCCGCCGCCGCGCAGAGACACCGTCAAGCCAACCTTGGCTCATCTCTCTATACTAGTGATATTTCCTGTTTCTCTTCGTGATACGTGATTCGCTAGACAAGAGATGCAAAGGACCAACCATTAAGTAACGATGGACAGGAAAACGGGAAAAAAGGCAAACGCAAAAGGAGAAGCAAAAGGAAAGAGCAGCGAGCGAACAAAAAAGAAAAAACCGTGAACGTGGAAGCGCGGGAACGTTGACGGTGCGTGAACAACAACGTTACTTTGATGGCAACCTACCCAGAGGTGACCATGTGCGGAAGCAGTTTCCGAGAGTTCCAGACAATCCGGTACAGAAGTCTAGCTTCGTGTCGGGGAACAAAGAAAGGAAAATGGGGATGTAACAGCCCGTTGGCAGGAAGGTGGGACAAGAGCGGGGTGTGATCAGGTGATCGGAAAGGGAAACGAAAATGAATGTAAACCCAAATGGTATAATAGGAAGATGCCAAGGACGGACCAAGGGTGGACAAGCCTGACGCGAAATAGGATACCGTATCCTCCAGCCACTCAATGGCTGGGAGGAGGTGGGGAGACAACCAGGTGGGACTCACTCGTCGTCCTCGTCCTCAGCCTCATCCTCCTCGGTAGGCCAGGCGTTGGCGTCCTCTTCAGTGAAACTGTCAATGTCAATACCGACATTGTCATCATCATCGTCATCGTCATCGTCCTCCGCGTCGTCCTCAACGTCGTCCTCTCCTGGTCGTCACTGAGCTTAGCCAGCCACTCATCGCGCTTCTGGCAAATCTCATCGCAATCGGTCTGGTTGGTATGGTTGTCCCACAATTCCTCGTCATTGGGGTCGGGCTGCTCCAGACGCTTGAGCATCCGCTCATGGCGACGCAGCATGCTCCCGGACAGCGCACCCGATTCGATCGAGCGACGAGAGTTGCTGTAATGTTTCCAGTACTTACCCAAGCTGCGCAAGCTGCCACCCGATTGGAACGCTGCGTTTTGGCGCGAACCAAATTTGTCGGGGGCGTAGAGAACATGCCAAAGGGGAAGGCGGCCTTGACGTAGCCCGTGGAGGCAAAGAAATTGGTCGCGTCCACCATGAACTGCTTGGCTTGGGCGGCCGAGGGGTTGGAGGACGATGTGACGCCGTACTCGGTGATGAGATGTCTTTGGACGGGTACTTGTTGTGGATCTCTTGACGTATTTGCGCAGCTTGGAAATCGACTTCCACGAACCATAGTCTAACAGGAAGAACGTCAGTGTCCACAAGGTAGAAGCGCATGTATAAGACGAAGGGGAGAACAAAAGCGAGAGGGACAACATACAGTGGGGCAGCAATAAAGTCGTAGTGCCCGCCACGCTTCTTGAGCTGCTTGGTGAACTTCCCGAGCCAGTCAACATCATAGCAAATCTGAGGGGAGGAGATCTTGGTCCCGTATTGACGCAGGGGCGCCAGTTCCTTTTGGAAAGCAACCGCGGCCTGCTTGGGAGTGTAGTCGGACTGGGTGGCGATGTCGGGCTCGTTGTAGGCAAGGACGTAAGGGTAGCGGTACTTGGGGAAGAGCTTCTTGATGGATTTCCAGTTCTTGCCCTTCTTGTTGCCCCAGCGGGTTGGGATCCACTGCACACCGGCTTTGGAGATGCTGGAGATGTGGCGGCCTTGCCAGGTGTGGTAGAGCCCAATGTGGCTGTTGGATGTCAGCTCGTGGGCCCAGGCATTGTTGGCGCCCCAGGGCAAACCTAGCCTAAAGGCGGAAGCGGGTGCGGCCACAAGGGCCAGGAGGGCGGCAAAGAGCGCGAGGACGCTGAGGAGGGAGAGGCGCAGCGCCATGGCGGAAGGGGGGGGGGCTAAGGAGTGTGGGGCGGATGCGAAGGAAGGTGGGGGGGTGGAGGGTGGGGGGGGATGGGGTGGGGTTGGGGTTGGGACAGAAGGGGAGAGGTGGATGTGGGAGATGGAAGCGCGCGTATTGACTGGGGTGGGATGCTACTGGCTGCCGGCTGCGTGCTGCCCAGCCTGCTATGCGACAAGCTATACATGGATCAGATCTCAGAGCAGTGTGGGCACTGCGCTGCGCTGGCGCCTGCTGGCACCTGCCGCGCCACCGCCACCAGCCAAGAGCAGCACCACGCGCGGCTTGGCGCAGCCTCGCCGCTCGCCGCGTCCCCGCACCAGCCCACTCTCCCGTCGCCAGCAAGCACTGGTAGGCACCAGCCGCCTCGGCAGGCACAGCATAGCGCAGCCTCGCGTGGCGGCGGCGCGCTGCCCCAGTGCTGCATTGGAGAGCACCCGCGCCGTGCTGGGGGCGAATGCGAGCACCATGCCCCTGTCTGCCGCGCTGAGCACTGCCGTGCGGGGGGCGGCTGTCTGTGCGAGCTGCACCCTGGCGTGCCAAGCGATTGCCTCTTGGGGCCATCAGATCCGCGCCGCACAGGGCCACACTGCCGTCCCTGGCCCGCTCTATGCCCCAGTCGGCGGAGGCTCAGCCTGAGTGGCTGAGCGCCGGAACATCCGCGCTCGCGCTGGCAGGGCGCCTGTCCCTGGACGACCGTCATCTATACTCGGTCAATCAATGGGAGGTTGCATGCCTAACCCTTCTGCTTCCGCACCACAGATACCCAAGGAAGCACGGGAAGAAACAACAGAATAGGCATACTCAATCCGAAGTTGGACATTCTCGCACCACACGGTGGACAGAGGTGGGCTGTATGCAGATAGGATCCAGGCCTTGCTTATAAGCCTGATCGCACTCCTCACATTCTATCATTTTATCATCGTTCATCCCCCTTTAATAAAACAGAGAGCTCGATGCCAAGTTCTGACCTAATAGCACGTGCAGCCCATCCAATATGACCGGGGGTGTTCGCAACCAACACGGAGGAAGGCTGGGGCGAAGCCCCAGGCTTTCAAAATACAGACGCACGGTAAAGCACCAGGAGTACGCAGACCGGGCCGTAAGCCCGGTGGTCCTCTAGTATCATCTGATTGAAGAGAACTCAAAAGAAAAGGGGAGAAGGGGGGAGCCTGCTCCCCACGGAAAAATGCAACAGAAAAAAAAGTAGAGAGGGTCCATTTAGTTGCCCGCCCCTCTGCGCGGGCAGAGAAATGAGAGTTGCCTTGTAGAAGAAACTCCCTCAATGTCGGGTTGGGTTAGATCCATTGATCCAACCTGTTTTTAGGCCGTGTTTCGCTTGTGCTTGACTAAGCTGCAGCGTGCGACGAATTCTTCTTAGGCTGCTTGGGCGCCGGTTTATCGTCGAAGGGAGCGCTCGCCTGAGGTGGAAGACTGGATTGGGCGGCGGAGCATGCTGGTCCTCTTCGCGCTTGGAAACAGGCTGCTCGCCATGTCCATCCTGGGGGGGCGGGATAGACTTGGGCGGGAGACCCGACTTGGGAGGAGCACGGTGGTCCTCTTCGCGCTTGGACACAGGCAGTTCGCCATGCCCATGTTCCGGGGGCGGAATGGATGGGCGGGAGACCCGACCTGGGAGGAGCACGGTGGTCCTCTTCGCGCTTGGACGCGGGCGGTTCGCCATGCCCATGCTCGGGGGGCTGGCTGGCCTTGGGAGGCGGAGGAGGAGGCAGAGTCGGATGGGACTCATGGCGCTTCACTTCAGGTTCGTGGCCGTCAGAGTGCTTGGGAGCCGGAGGAGGGCTCGACTTAGGCGGGAGACCCGACTTGGGCAGGTCTGATTTGGGCAGACCTGATTTAGGACGTGCACGGTCATTCTTCTCGCGCTTGGACACAGGCCCCTGGCCGTGGCCTTTCTCCGGGCGCGGGCCACCAGACTTGGCAGGAGGCGGAGGAGGGTGGGCCTGGCCTCGCTTAGGCCCCGGCTTGTGTGGGGGAAATGAACCGGTACCTTGTTCGGTTGGTTGTCCCCGTCCAGAGCGCGGTGCTGGGGGTGATGCGGAGGAGGAGAGGAATGGTTCAGGGGAGGCGCAAGGCTCGTTTCGGGAACGGTGGGCGGCATGGCCTCTGAGGATACAGTGTGTCAGTGAGAGTTCGGGAAGAGTCCATGTTTGGTATGATGTGTGTGGACAAATGCGTACGGACAGATGATGGCAAGGGCCACAAGAGCAGTGAAGAAGGCGGTAGTGCGCATGGTGAGAACAGAGATTTGGTGAGGTGGAATGAGGTGAGGAAGAGAGTGGTGCGGGGGGGGTGGGGTAGAAATTTGGTGAGAGGCCACAGATTGACCTGGTATAAATATTCGTCCTGGAGCCGAACACAAAACACGCAGTTGGCCCTTCGAAGAGATGATCAGCATGTTGGACGGGTTGGTCAAACAGAACGCAAGCCTTGTGTGCGCTTCATTGGCGAAAGGATCCGCTCACAGTATAGCACATACTTTGGTGTCGATCTCCACATGGACGATCTACTCTGTCACACCTCGAGTGCTCTGCATCAAACCCACTGGCACCTTGCAGCATCGATCGACAGATTCTGGGAGGGAAGGGGCGTCATAGGTACCAATTGCTCTGCTGCGCATCTAAGTCGCTCTCCTTCGTGGCGTTCAATCTATACTGCGATGCGTAGTCCACGTTGGAGCCACTCACTGTCACCTACATCATCTGCAGCACTGTACAGCCGTCTCGTGTGCTCTCTTTGTTCCAAGTGAAGAGCTGACATCCTTTACCTGATTCACCTGGCAAGGGGTAAGAGGAGTTGTCTCATCAACTTAGAACAACGCCACACAATATCGCTCACCCACACTTCCAGCGCCACAATATGATGCTGCGAATCACCTTCCGGTACATGACAGGAACTGTGTGTTTGCATGAAAGACTTTAGCTCTGTCGGGCAAAAGATGATTCGAGTGTGAGGGGAGCAACTCGTTGTGCTGCCCTTCGCTTTTTTCCTTGTTCCCTCTCAGTGGTGACACAAAAGGAGAGATGAAATCGATGCGACCCCGATCAATCAATCCCCTTGCTGTTGGACCGTCACTAATAGCCGCTATACTCTGACACATTAGTATGTGGCCTACTGATGGTGTTTCCCTTTCTGAGAATATCTTACTGTTGGACGACACTTCTTGCGAAGCTTGCGATCAGCCACCACCGCACTGTGTGCGTGGAGGAGGGACTACAGCTGAGTTGCTCCACCGTACGGTGCTACCGACATCCTGTACGATTGACGTTGCTATATGCAAAAGAGGTGATCGACATCGTTAATATGTATGGGAGTTTTGACAGAGAGTTTCATATAAGTACTACGCAGCGCTATTACTAGCCGCATGCGTGTATACAGTGTGAGAGACCCTGAGGTTTGGGGCTTGGCGCTCGACGAACGGGAAGAAACGAGGACGGCTGGGAAGCCCTGGGGCAAGATGCCACACATGCTGAACATTCTTTTTGGAAAGCAGCCGGTGTGCTGCGCAGCGGTGGCGGGGAGATGGTGTGGATATTGGATGCAGAGCGAGAATCGAGGATCGCACTGCGACTGGCCCCATCCTTGAAATATTATAGTTGCGACTGCCGGTTTCCCAGATCGAGACTGTCATGAATTTGTCCCTCAAACACCACAAGTGATTATAATGACGGAAGGCCTAGTTTGGAAGTATCAAAAGTCCATTATTGGAGGACGATGTAGACATGGATTCCGGGTTCATGGTAGCTCGTGATTGATTCTGGGGGTGGTCCCGAACGGAGATAGAAACAAGGCAGAATAATGTGAGCTTTTGTATGGCACAATTCTTAAGGTTGTGCGTATAACATGCACACCAAGGCTCACGGGCGGGGGGTAGTATAGTGTGGCGGTGGGGTCCCTCTGAGCAGCAACCCTTGAAAAATGGCAGAAGAGACAATCGCTTTGTTCGGTGGGCGTGGTGACGGATGACCGGGGTGCCTCCAGTGGCCCGGCAGTTAATCTCCCAAGAGCGCACTAAGCTTGGCGTATCCGCATCCAATTCATCTTCACAACACTAAACGTCTTTTCCTAGGCCAACCATCCCACCGTCTCCCCAAGGCAGGTTTCATGCACACTGCATGGATAACACAACCCAGCAACTGTGACATGTGATGCTTCCCGACCCTCAGGCCGCCTGGATCATCTGCTTGAACAATTGTGGAGTTCAGTTTTCAAAGAATAGAAGGGGACTCTTCCCACAGAAACGGCGATACACATTTCATCTACGCACAAATTAACGTGCGTGCAGGAGGTGCGAAGGCGAGGAGGGGGAAACAAAAAGAGAGCGATATAGTGTGACGTAGAAATCCCGATTGGGGGTGACTCAACTGGTCTACCCGAACCCCCAACGGGCCGAAAAGTGGTGAAATGCGGGAAAACAGGGAAACGAGCCCACAAACCAAATGAGCAGGATTTGGGTTCTTGTCGGACCGACCATGCATCACATGCTTGGCCCTTCAGGCGCTGCGATGACTATTCTCGGCTGCCTTGATGCGTTGTTGGGTCGTGTCGGCCTTGTACATCTCACTGGCGGATGCGGGGTTGGGTTTGGGCGCCCCGTCCGACTCAGGGTGGCGGAGTGGGTTGGAAGTGTGGGTACCTTCGTAGGAGGAGGCGGTGCGTGCCAGCCCGGAGGGGTCGGTCTTCTTGGTCTTGGATTGGCACAGGCCCTGCATGCAGATCATCCCCATATCGGGAAAGAGGAGAGGGAGGTCAGTCGGTAGCCTGCTGAGAGGAACAAAAGGCATGTAAGATGGGAGAGGTGATGTACCATAATAGTGGAGTTGGGAGGAGACGAGAAAATTGAGGATGGGGTGTCGTGTATAGGGGTGGTGGAAAAGGACGTGGCAGGAGTAGCGACGCCAGAGACCTCTTTATATTTGGGCGTGTCTTGTGGCTGTTGTGGGGGGAAGCTTTTCGCGCGCTCACCTAACCACTCGCGCGCCCGACGGAAAACGGTAGCCAGGGTCCATATGATCGCACGTCCCGAAGAGCCGACACGGGGGCAGTGTCTTGATCTCCCAGGGGCTGTGGGTTTCCGTGGCCATCTGCTTGCTCCGTCCGCGTCCCTAGTCGGCCACCACCACGGCGCTGCCAGTCGCGCCTGCTCTCCTGAGCGCCCTGAGCGCCTGAGCCACCCTCGCTCCCACTCCCATGCATCCCTCCCACGTGCATTCCCCACGGAGAGCTCAATGAAGTATAGGAGGAATGATGAATGATTAGTCAATGACTGATGGGACTACAGTGAATCACCGTTACCGGCGTCACCGGTCACCATCACTAGTCCTCAGGGTCACATCTTCATAGTTTGAGCTTCCACCTTCACGGGTTACTTCGTTTCCCTAATGAGTAGGTGGTGTATTGCATTGCCGCACCTTCATCGAGTTCTTCTCCAGCGTGAGAGCCGCAATCCTCCCCTGTAACCGCGTTCTGACTGGAAGGGGTGCATGGTTTTTGCCAACAGTAATTAAAGGACTGCATCATTAGGGGACGCACCCATTGTACGTCGTGCTAGTTTGCAACACCAGGACCAAAAATACTGCATTGTTACCGATCTCGCGCCAATTTCCAGTTCTGCAGCCGGTTTTTGCCCCTGTTCCCTACCCGATACCTCGTGTTGTTTCCTCCCAGAAACGATCTTTCCATTCTCTCTGACAGGACTTTGGTCTCACCCTCGCATAGCCGTTTTACCACGTCCAGCGGGCGAGCGCGCCCCGGGAACTATATTGACGCCCAAACTAGAGCTCACACAGAGCAGCAAAGTGCGTTCCGTGGTGGCCAGCCCACAAGTCATGACATTGATGCATGCATCGATGGAGAGTTGGAGGCGTTACGCGTTACTACAGAAGAAACAAAACAGCAATAAAACACGTGTGCATCATACATGCTGCCACTTCAAACCTTCAGCTCCAGTCGAAAGCGACGCGGGAGTGTCGTTTTGGCCAGAACTGTTGACCGGCTAACTGGCTGGCAGACCATAGCAGACCATGGCTCGCCATGGACGCTTCGACCCAGCCATTGCTCTAATGTTTCGACAGAAGCGGGACTGACTCGGGTGGAGGTTCCTGTTCCGATCCGATATGGGGATGCGGTACACCTCGATCGTGTAATGAAAGCCTGTAGCCACAACCAATTCGCCGCTGTGTCAGTCTGGCCCCCTGGATTAAGATTCTGATGGGATGGAGAGATAGGCGTACGTAAGATGCGCATCCAATATGCTGTTTGCTGGTGCCACCCATCGCGCCGAGCTGTAGTTAAATTGAACTTCCATTGTGGTCCAGCCCCGAGATGGTCGAGGTCGTGGACAGGTCGAGGAGATAACTAGTGTGCAGTGTTTTCTCTGGGCGATTGCGCTGCTTGGAGAATCTTCTCTCCCTCCTCTTTGGGCATGTGGGAGGAGTACATGTTGGGGATCACAGGCCATGTCCATCATAATATCCTTTCATTGGGATTGCCGTCTTTTGTGCGCCACAGCTCATACAGTACTTCTCCTGTGCTCCCCACGGTAGACCAGGAGTTAGTGTCGTGTCAATATGAGAAGACGGAGCAAGTGGGTGGTAGGATGGCAGGAGGGGGGACGGACCCAGCTGGGCAGACCACCAGGCAGCAGCAGTGGCAGGCGGACAGAGGTATGATTGGTGATGTTGAACTGCCATTTGCCTGGGGGCTCGGAATTGAACCATGTGGCATTGGGGCTTCGAAGGCCAGGATAGCGTTCTTCCAGGTCTTCGAGGAGATGGAGGAGGAACGGGGGCGCAGGCTCCTCGAGGGATCCCTGGAGAAGGGGGAGCGTGCGTGTTGCCATATAGGCGCTGGCTTCGGGAGGAGGAAGGTGTCGACATGGACAGACGGGGCAGAAGAAGAAGACATCTTGGCCTGTGATCGCAGCGAAATCCAGAGGAAGTGGGGGGGAGGTGGAGGTGAGGTGGAGGCGTGTGAAGGAGGGGCATGGCATTGGTATATGAGGTCATACAGGCTGAGGACCCGACTGTCTGCTGTGCTCTACGTGGGTGGCTCGGCAGCGCACAGACTTTCAGATCTCAGAGCGCCCGCTCAGAGGGGCTGCGCCAGCTGCGGCCTGGGTCCTGACCCTGACGAGTGATGAGCTAGTGACGTGTGACATGTGACGACGGCGAAGGTGGCGGGGGCTGCGAAGCTCTGCGACTGGCGCCGTGCCCGGGGTTATCATCTGCATCGTTATGCGTCATCGACATATCGGCCACCCGCCTCAGCGAGCACTAAGACCGCATCCGGTGGACGCCGCCAGATCGTCAGAACACCAGCGCCTACCTACATATCGACTGGGAAAAAATTGATGGCGATGCCCACGGAAAAGTCCCCGCATGGCGCCTTAGGCCCCTCAGATCTCAAGCTCCCGGACCGGTTCTGAGAAATGGAGCTTTGCCTGGTCTGTAGCTGCTGTGGCGACTAAAAAAGTGCATGTCCTGTGAGCGGGTCTCGTCGCGGTCGGCCGAGGGGGGATAGCAGCATACCAATGCCGAAACACAATATAACCCCAGCAACAATAAATGAATGGCTCGAGCGCTCGAGCCTGCTCGAACCATAGGCAGACGAGGGTGCGCCCACCGGTGTTGATCGAAACGCGAGAACGATGAGATGGTGGTGTGGTGCGTTCACAGGAGTCCTAAGCGCTAGATACAGAAGGTCAGAGACGGAGACAATAACCGAGTGGTACGTGGGCTAGCCGTGACCATGTGGTAGTATGTGATCTACTAAGTGACCACGCTGACACCGGTAGTCCGCCGTCTGAGCGCCCCGGATCTCGCGCACTCAGTGGCGATTTGCTGTGAGGTTCCTTGTTAATACTGAAGGTACTTGTAGCTCGCAACGAGATACATATGGTTGAGAGGAGGTAAGGCGCCATTATATAAGTAGAGGGCACCCTCGTGGCCTCGTTGAAGATGGTTCGCGCTGCTCACAATTCCGTCACTACTAGGCTCATTTGATCATCCATGCGCGCCACTGTGCATCGGGGTTTCGGAAGCGAATGGCGCGGCAGCCAGAGGGTCCTGGCCTACTGCCGACCCACTGGTTCCTAATTGAGTCATTGCAAGCACAAACGGCGCACGGAGGATGAGATCGATGAAGAGAGCGTCCCAAGTAGGTGCAGTGTTTCTTTATCCCCCGGGTCTTATAAGCTCTCGGCGAATGATAATACGAATCCAGATGAAGATATGGTCTCTGCAGCTGTGATGCTACTGCCCCCGAGCCAATCTGAGCACCTACAATGGAAACAATCATTCGCCTCTCTGCTGATGCACTGCGATGCTCCACAACAGCGCAGCCCGCAACAGTAGTAGCTTCGTGGGTGTCCGAATCCCGATTCTAAGCCACATATAGCACTCTACCAACTCCTGTTTCAACTCAACTTTCCTCTCTTCTCCACCATCCGGACATACCTGCACCACTCGATGTATCTGCGCCTTCCCGTGTTCCGCTTCTGTGTTCCCCTTCTCTTCTTGACCACGCATGTTGGCGCTAAAAAGGCCCTGGTCGGCTGCCCGTCACGACACAGCCGGCCTATGCTGGGAGTGATATGATCATCCTGCCCCCTACGCTGCCTTGGGCTCCTGTCCCTCAGGACCCAACCAACATTACTCCTCCTTTTCCTCCTATCCCTTCTTATGGCGTGGGGTGGAACTACACGACGATCCACAATGGTTTTGGCTTTACCCCTCCCCCACCCCCCCCCCCCCCCCCCCCCCCCCCCCCCCCCCCCCCCCCCCCCTCCCCCATCGGAGCGACAAAGGTAGGCATCCCTCTCGGTGGCGACAACGAGACGGGAATCTGGCCTGGTTTGCCAGTCGCGCCCAACTTTCTTGGCATCAAAATCGAAATGAGCGTCGCCGACACCTTCCTCACTGGCGGTCGCGCCCCCGCGCCCCCGGGGAAGGAGAAGGTCAACGACCAAGCGAGTGATAACAGTGACAAAGCCAAAGCGGACGCGGTCAATATTTCGGCTGCCTTCACGGCTTACCTGGGCGCAGTGCAACAGCGTGCTCGTGTAGGTGCGCGGGTCCATCTGGGAGGCCCGAGCCAGGATGAGTTATCTTCAACGCCACCGTTGACGCCAACCTCTCCCTTCCTATTCTCTATGACCTGATCAACGGTACGGTGCCCAACATTACGAATATTTCTAATCAAGATGGCTCCGACTCTGGCTCCGACTCTGGCTCCGACTCTGGTTCCGGTTCTGACGGCATCGTCGATGAAACTCTCTCTCCTGCCCGTCGTCAAGGCGTAGATCCACCCAACGCTTCTCCCAGTCCAGCCAATCCTAATCCCAATCCCAATCCCCCTTCACTTCCGATGGGAGAAGACATACCCCAGGCTGCGTACACCTTTGGTCTGTACTGGGCTTTGCGGCACCTGGCCCAGTCGGTAGATACCCATTTCAGCCTGTCGCTGAATCTGGGGGACTATTACGGGTCGGCTTCTGTCCTCAACTGGAACAACATGGGGCAACAGGTTGTGCAGGCCATGGAAGCTTTGGGTCCCAACCTGGACTTTGTTGAGGTAGGGTACAAACCGGATATGTACCCTCACACCTCTGTCTCATATTCCGGCTCGTCCAACTCTTCCTCTGCAGTGCCTCAAGCAGCTGTTCGTGCTAGTAACTATTCCGTGGAACAGTTTCTGTCGGAATGGGACCACGTGATACATGATGCCATTTTTGCTGTGCCTCCCTCCCTTCGTCCAGCCAAGGGACTGTTTGCTGGGCCCGGTGTGTGCTGCCATTGGAATTTGTCAGATGTCCTGAACTTTACGAATGCCACGACCAACATCACCACAAGTCTGTTGCAAACGGCAGGAGACAACCTAACCGCAGCGACCTACATCCACTGTATGTTTTCCCCTTTTGGTACTAAATTCCTTCCCCATGGGGAAAAGGGAACAGATGAGGCACAACACACGTTGCGGATATATATGTGCCTAACTATGCCCCTTTTGACTTTCTTCTCCTCTTCTTGCACAGATCCGCAACAAACATGCAGCAATACGACCCCCCACCAGAGGGGATGAGCCTGTACCAAAGCCATTCCAGAACCGTGTCCAACAGCCTAGTCCAACTCGCTGCGATTTGGCAGACGGCGGAAGCACAGGTACCTCTCATTGTGCTCGAGACGAGCACGGGCCAGTGTGGCGGTTTGGCCGGGATTTCGGATGGCTTTATTTTGGCGCTCTGGGCGATCGACCAAGCGCTCTCCTTGGCGGCCAACAACCACTCGGGCATGTTCTTAGCCACCCAGGGTTTCCGTGATGGTGAGCCCGATTTGACCAACGCCATTACCCCCCCGCATGGAACCAACATCATCCACCGCTGGCCCGGGCTGGGCTGGATTACCTCCCCTCATGGTACGCGCTGCTGGTTACGGCTGAAGCGTTAGCGTCTACCTCGTCCAACCCAGACGCTTCCTTGCGCACGTACTCGGGTGTCCGCGTGGCCGATTTGCACGCTCTCAACGACAATGTGGCCGCGTATGGCATTTGGGACAACCTGCCCTTGCCGTCCAATTGGCAGAGCACGATCCCCTCTGCCACCATGGTACCACCGACACCCAACCCGACCACCGCGCCCCCGCTCCCGGACAAGTACGTGTTGATCAACTTTGTCCAAGGAGCTGCCAACTCCACTGCCTACATCTGGACTGCCTCCATCACGCCCCCCACCAACGTGAATAACGTGACGTACAAGGTCTTGTCAGCTCCGTCGCTCAATGCATGGGGGCAGGACGTACGGTGGGCGAACCAAACGTTTGGCTACTGGTCTAATGGGACGTTGTGGAACACCGAGGTGATCCAAACGGCTTTGTGTACCAATGGCAGTTGTCCTATCCCTGTTCCCGCGCCCGGGGCGGCACTGGTATTTGCCACACCAGCTACGGCTGCCATGGCATCCATTCCACCCTTCCAACCTCCCGACCCCACGTTGCCGTATGTCCCCCCGCTGCGCCCAATCCGCTCTGGACGTATCCCCCTCAGTTTATCATGAATTCCAATGGCGGTCGGGGCACTCGGAAGGGATCGACGAGCAATCTGACAGGCACGGACAGCAGTGCCGACTCTCCTGCTGATTCAGACTAGCGTTTTGCTGTATATAATGGGCACAAGGTAAGCCCTTCAAGATGTCTGCCTGAAAGAGGAAGACAGGCGAGGGCTGCATACGCGAAGCAACAGGAAGAATCAAGTACAGAGAACCGCCTTCCGCCTCGAGCCTCAAGATCCGCGCCTTTTTGGGTTCTTACTCGATGGGAGTATGATGCATAAGATGCGATTTTGTGGCTTGACGACGACACCTTTTACCCCAAGCCCTACTATCTACCTCTTTGTGTATACCTGACCTCCCCTTTTTACCTTTTTTTCTCTCCCCCGCTCTCTTGCTACCCATTGCATTGCATTTTGTTGATTTGAAACCCCTCTTCTACACCACAGAGATGTCCTCCGAGTTGTGACGATGATCCTGCTATTTTTCGTTGTCTCTCGGGTTCTTGGTTTTGCATATAGGACCGTCACTGATCCATATTCCCCCCCTCCCCCTGCGCTGTTACATGTTACTGCTGTCTTGTTCGAATTGCTAAGAGAAGCGCCTGTGCGCTCTCTCTTTCTTTTCCCGCGACCACGATCTGCCACGTTGTTAATGCTTTGGATGAATGAAGTGCGCCGGGCAAAGAGAACACCCCGCTCCCGATCCAAAAACGAGGATGAGAAAGAGTACCGATCCGAGAGAGCTTTGAGAGGTGGTAGTGGTGGAGCGGCAGTGCTTCAGAGGGGGGGCAAAAACTACTATTGCGTAAAAGAGGTCGCCGCGCCCTTTTGTTGTGGCCGTCCTCCTCCCCCTACTGTTGGACAGAGCCCTGCCTGTCTTTGAATTGGGCCCAGTGGGAGCAGGCAGGACAAGATCAAGGGGACAAAGATGAACGCCAAAACAGCTGCGAGACCATGGCCCTTGACGCAGGTGGTATAGTGATTGGGGCTAACATCACTGGGGTGGGTACGTGGTTTGTTTGTTTATAACTACTAAGTGAGGCGCTAGTGCGAGCTATACAGGCCTGTAAATGTGTCCTCGTAGACGAAGGAGATGCCGATGGCAGGACATGATGTCCAGATTCCATTCCAGTGGCCTCCCATTCATTCCCATCCCTTCAACAGGGGGGTTCCAAACGATTGTCAACGGGGCCAGCCATTGCCCGGCAAATGGAATAAATGCTCAGCCCCGGCCTGTGGACACCTTCTGTCCACATGCGATCTATGCGCAATACCCAGATCGGGAACCGGTGAGTGTCATCCTGAGAAACTACCCACGTCTCGGCATTCCCATATGGAATCAGGGGACAGACCACGACTAACCGCCCACCCTTAAACGTACTGGCCGCCATTGGCTCGACGACTCGGGCGGGACTTAGTCCAGCCCTTCTGTTAGCGGCACCGACGAGCCGGTGCGTACCCTCATCTGTGTGTGTAGTGGCGTAGCAGCCGAATCGTTGACGTAAAAGTCCGAGTTGCGCAGGGCACGCGTCAAGATGCGGCTCGACGAGGCGGGGTTAGACGGAGACGGTGCGTGGGTGGGAGTAGTGTGACGGTCTCGGTTGGCGCGCACGGTTGCCTCTAAATGTTGTTTGCCCGCGGCCGATTGCATAAACTCGCGCACGGGTACCATGGCCGCGTTCCGACACAGTTCCTTCAAGTCCGATCCGCTCATTCCTTCGGTATGGTCCACCAAGGCGTCCATGTTGAACTGCTTGTCGAGGGAGACGTGGTTGTCGGGCGACAGGAGCAGGGTTGAGAATCTTGCGTCGCTGGGTAGCATCGGGCAGTGCTACCGCGTAGCGTTTCGGCATTCTTCGCAGGATGGCACTGTCAATGTCGTTCGGCCGGTTGGTCGCGCCGAGCACCATGATGCGGTCCGATCCGGAGGTGAGACCGTCCCAGAGAGACATGAACTCGGCCTTCATCATCGACGTGACCTCGTGGTCGCTGGAGCCGCGCTCGCGGAGGAACGAGTCGATTTCGTCAATAAAGATGATGCTGGGCTGGAGCTTGTGTGCCAAGCTAAACAAGGCAGCCACGAGCTTGTTGGATTCACCAAACCACTTGTTGGTCAGAGTGGAGACACGCATGTTGATGAATGTGGCACCCGATTCCTTCGCGAGCGCCTTGGCCAGCATGGTCTTGCCTGTGCCGGGCGGCCCGTAGAGCAAGACACCCTTAGGCGCGCCGAGCAGGCGACCCCTGAGCCATCGGCCGCGGTGTCGGGGTGGAAAAGCTGGGCAAGCAGAGGGGCGCGATGACGCTCTCACGGAGCGAGAGATGATGGGTTCGAGGCCACCAATGTCGGCAAACGTCTCTCGCGGATGTCGTCGGGAGGATGAGCTCGGAGAGATCTGCTCCCTCGTGCTCGGTGAGGTTGAGCAGCTCGGAGGCGCCCGAGGCGAGGCCGAGGCGCGGAGCTGGCGTTGGCGGCCTTCTTCTTTCGGCGCGCTGGGAGCGGTTGGGTCGAGGGAGGAGAGGATGTAGCGGAAGGCGTAGTAGAACGCCACTGCGACACGGCAAAGACGGCGACTGGGGGGGGGGGAGTGGTTAGGCGCTGGGGGAGGAGGAGGAAGAGGGAAGAGGAGGGAGAAGCATGGGTGCGTGTACTAACCCTCTCCAATGATCTTGCGTGTGGCTTCCTTCATGGCCGAGGGGTAGCGACTGATTGGGCGCTTCGATGTGGAGACGGCGTCCGATGTCAGATCCACCGCACAGGCGAGTGGCACCAGCAGCTGACGTAACCTGTAGCCCATCGATAATCACCGTCCCCTAATCACTAATCACTAGTCACTCGCCCGTTGAAATTGAAAGGACCCGGGTGGGCTGCGCTGATCCACCGTGTCCCACCCCCCCGCCCAGGAAGCGCACGAACAGCCGCCATCTTCCATCCTCCGCCCACCGCCTCCTCTGCCTCCTCCCCATCCCCCCCACCATGGCCACCCCGAGTCCACCTTCCGCCACCACCTCATCCTCCAGCTCCGCCGCCACGGCATCGAGCCCACCCCCGCCCTCGTCGAGCGCACGCTCCGTGCCCACTACGCCACCTCTCCCTCCCTCAGCCTCCCAGCCTCAGCCTCAACCTCAATCTCAACCTCATCTCAACTCATCAACCTCAATCTCAACCTCAATCTCAACCTCAATCTCAATCTCAACCTCAACCCAGCTGGTCCGCGTACCTCGCCGACCCCTTCCTGGCCCCCGCCAGTTCCCCTGTACACACACCCGCCCTCCCGCCCCCCAGCCCCCTCTCCCGCTACCTCTGCCCCGCCCCCGCTTCCCGACCCCACCCTCTTACCCCTACCCTCTCTGAGGACGCCGGGCAGGACGACCTGTCTGGCTGGACTCTTGACGAACTCGACCCCCCGCCTCTTTCCATCGATACACCCTCGAGCCCACTTGCCTCCCAACCGTGCCTCTCCGGCCCGAACCAGCACTCACTGGCCCCGCTCCCCCTCCCCTGCACCCCGCCTCGTCCCCGTCAGGTACACTGACCCTGTCTGCGTCGCTGTGGGGGGCAGCGAGGAAAACAGAGATGGAGATGGAGGACACGGACATGCTCGCTCTGCCTCCCATCTCACAGCCATCTATGGACCTATCCAACAGCTTGGACCCCAACTCGATCGACCCGCACTTGGTCCAAATGACGCTAGCGGACCAGATCGCGCAGCAGCTCCAGGCATTGCAGACCCAGGCTGTCCCTGAGCACGCTGAAGGGACCCAAGACGGGCCAGTTGTGTGTGGGAACGCATGTCAGCTCCAGAGGTCGCCGCGCATCTTCCTGGTTCGTGCCTCATCCGAGGGCACTGCGCAGGAACGCTCCACTGCCCAGTGTACAATCTAGCGAGGGCCAGGCCCAAGCGGTGGCTTTAGCGGACCGTCGGAACGCAGAAGAGTACCGCGCGCTTTCGTCCAAGGAGAAAAGGCAGCTGCGCAACAAGATTTCGCGGCGCGCAACTTTCGGGAACGGAGGAAAGAGTACATTACCCAACTTGAAGATCTGTTGGCGCAGCGGGACGAGGCGATCGGAGAGCTCAAGAGCAAACACGGTTCGTTGACAAGCGAGAATGAACGGTTATGGGAGCTTGTGCGGCAACATGGGCTCAATGCTGCTGTTGTCTCTGTCCCCGCTGCGGATCCGCCGTCCGTTCGACCGGAAGTGAACGTTGATGACTCAGCGTACGCCCCTGCTCCTGTTCAAGCCCAACCGGCACACCACCCTCCACCTATGGGAGCTGTCGTGCCCAAGGGGCCATACGATATGAACAAGATTCTGGATGTGCTGCGGCGGCAACAGAGTCATCCGACCGACGAGCCGCGGATGGCGCGAAGTTTGTCGAACCCACTCGCGCCCGAGGCCGCCGTTCTCAACTTGGCCGCGCTCAATATTCCTTTGTCCTCCACCGCCACGCCCCTCAGTCCGCCGGCGTCGGTATCTTCCCCCAACCCTCGGAGAGCAGAGGTGGTGATCCCGCGGAAGGACGCGCCCTCTTCCCCCCGTATCATGGGCAAGGCTCACTTTACCCGTTCTCCCCCTCAGCCCTTGGTCTCCCAGATGCACATGATGGCTGCTTGATCCTACCTACCTACCCCCCCGTCCTGTGCGATGAAAGGACGGGATTCTCCCCCATTCCTTTTTCTTGTCTCCAATTACAACCCTTCCCCTTTTCCTGCCCTCTCCCTCCCGTCCATGTTGGTTGTCCCCACAGCCCTGTCCATCCTCCATTGGCACTGTGGCTCTGCAGTCGTGCCTCCCTACAGCCTTCAAGGCCTCAGGGTGTGTTGTCTCCCCCCTCTCAGTTTCTCGCATCTTGTCCGACCGTGTGGCTCCCTTTGTCTCTTTTCTCCCTTCCATCCGTTCTAGCCTTCGTCGTTCTATCTCATCGTTTGTCTCACCACCATCGTAGCGTGTGTGAGGGAGATTGTGGATCTGTGCCGTCCCCCGTGTACGCCTGGACAGATCTGGGCGGGCGATTTGTCTCACGCATGCAAACGAGATTAGTTGTGTGCGGATATATAGCCCCCCGTCGGTATGTCCCCGTCTCAGGCGCTCCCGAGCAGCCTCCAAGCCACGGCGATGGTGGTGCTGCTGCGTTCCCAGATTAATAACCCTGCTGGATTGCACCTGGCGAACGAACCAACTCGTCCCAAGGGGGATGCTGACGCGCATCACGCATCCGCACTAGCGAGCCCAAACGCAACCTCCTGCGGCCCCATGCGTAGCATCGCATTATTCCCGCCTGCACAGTGCCCACGCGGGGTAGTCGGGCGGAACAAAGCGGAACCCGCTCGTCGGCTCGAGGCGGCGGGAGAGAGCAAGTGTCTTCGGGACGGCCCATCTCCAGACGCGTCTGTCTGTTGCTCCGCCACCACCACCACCACCACCATCGCCCCCATGGTTGCGCCTCAACCGCCTGTCAAACGCATCCGCGGCGTGGCTGTCAGCCGCCCCATCATCGTCGGCACCACTGCCACGCCCCTTAGCCCGGCGGAGAAACTGGTGTCCCCACCGGACCATACCCACCGGTGGACGGTGGCTGTGCGCAGCGCAGCGTCCAACCCGATGCTTGCTGCGCCGCCGCCGGTGACAGTGGATGCGCCTGCGACAGGCGGCACACCTGGTGCGTCGGGTGTGGGTGCTCGATTGCGCCACCATCCTACCCCTTCTACGCCTGCGGCAGCCGCCGCTGTGGCTGCTACGACCGCTGCGCACGTGGGCGTTTCGACGCGCGGACGCGAGTCGGAGCTGGACTTTCACAAGATGATTGGGGGCAAAGATGACATTTCCTACTTTATCCGCCGCGTTCAGTTTAAGTTGCATGAGACGTATGCCCAACCAACGAGAAGTACGTGGCTCTCCGCCTTGCTGTTGGCGGCTGCTTGATTAGACAGAGAGAAGGCAAAAGGCCTGTGTTAACCCCATGTGTGTGTCGGCAGATGTGGACAAACCGCCGTTTCAAGTGACCGAGACGGGCTGGGGCGAGTTTGAGATCCAAATCAAGATCTTCTTTGTACCGGAAGCCAACGAGAAGCCCATCACACTCTACCACCATCTCAAGCTCCATCCCTGGACGAGTGGGCGGACGTGTTGTTGGACAGCCCATCCCTCCTGACCCCATTGGCGTCTTACGCCCTTCGACCCACCCTCTTCCCGGTACCGAATCAGCCGATACTTCTGTGGCACCGATCCTGTCGCTACCTGACCCGGCGGCGGCCTCGTCCTTGGTCGTCGTCCCCGTGGTCCATTCGTGGCAGTACGAGGAGATTGTGTTTCCCGAGCCCACCGAGGCATTCTACGACATCCTCATCGCTCACCCTCCCACCCCACTTCCCGCCACAAGCGCCGAGGCATTTGCCAACCCCAGTGTGTATGCGACGTACGAAGAGCAAAAACGGATTTACACCGCCTGGGCCTTGTCGCACGCCAACAGGGAGACATCCCGCCGCGCCACCTCGCCCCTCCCAATCGCCCAGCCGCCTGCACAGCCTACCACTGCCGCCCCTCCTACCAACACGGCGTCTTCGACCGACGCCGTCTCCTCTCTCGTTCCCACTTCGGCCTCCACCGACACACCGGCGGCCCCGGCCGCGGCGGCGGCGCCGGTACGGATTAAGAAAGAGTCTACCGAGACGGAGGGGGGCGAGGCATTGCACCCCGAACAAGGAGGGGAAGCCATGCAGCTTGACTCGCCCGACGCGGCTGTCGGGGAGGAAGGGGGGAATCAACCCCATGGTCCGGGTGAGGCGGACGCGGCAAGAGGAGAGCTTGAGCCAGTTGAACCGATCGCCGCGCTCGAACCTTCTTCTGTTTTGGAGGAGACCGGGGCCGAGGCAGAGGGGAAGCAGAAACAGAAGCAGGGGCGCCACCTGTGCCGCACCACCCTCATCCGCTGCACAGCGTCAGTGGCCAGCTGATTGAAGCCTTGTCGCAAGAATCCGTGTTGGGCGAAGCAAGACGGTTGGACAATGCGGATTGCGATTGTGAATGAGATTGAAAAGGGTCGGGCGGTGCTGATTGAGCGCGAAAAGGAGATTCGCAGGTTGAAGGTGCAGTTGGCCCAAACTCATTCCTGAGACCTGAGGCCTGATCTTTCATCCCTGAGGTTTGTGGCCCGTGGCCTGGGCCTGATCGATGGTCCCTCTTTCCCCCCCCCCCCTCCCCCACGCCCCTGGCCAGGTTGCTGCAAGGCTGCCCTAGTGGGACTCCAAAGACCTTCCCTTCCTCCTTGTCTTGCAGACAGAGGCTTCGTAGTGACGGCTCTGGCTTGTACTTGTACCCCTCCCTCCCCAACCCAATCACCAACCACTTGTTCATCTGCCTCGACGTTGAGTTCAACGTTCAACGGTAAACGGTTAACGGTAAACGTTAGACGTTACTAAAGCTTCAAGCTTGAGCGGCGCTAACTAACCCCGATAGCCTCGATCCCTTGCGCATCGTCCATAGCGTAGATGCACTCCATATCTTCTCGTCGCTGTCTTTCCGACAAAGACAGAGGGATGGAGCCGGATGATCGATGATCGAGATGATCGAGATGATCGAGATGATCGATTGATGATCGATGGACGTACGAACCTTAAAGCTTTCGGTCTTGGAGCTTTAGCGCTTAGCTAACCCTAACCTACTGGTCTTAGGCCTACCTAGGCCTTACGCGTTACGCGTTACGGCCTTACGTCTAAGTACTTGGGCCTAATAAGGCCCAAGGTGTTCTTTATCTCCGGCCACGAGGCGGGTGGGTCTGGGTGGGTGGATGGGGGCAGTGGCCGCGGGATGATCTGCACAGAACCCCCAGTACTCATGGCACTTGTTGGGGGAGGAGGTCCCCGAACAGTCAGATCTCAATCTGAGAGCGGAGATTAGCCAACAGGCTGGCCGCGGGATGTAGGCGAAGCCGGCGTGGGGCCGGTTATTTTCCATCAAGCTTCAAGCTTCAAGCTTCAAGGCCCAAAACAGGGCCTAGCACAAGGGGTGTCCATCGCTGCTTCTATTAGTTGATTTGAATTGGCTTACTGTAGCCACGTCCAGCGACTTCTCTGGAACGCGCTGTAGCGATACACCTTACGCTTGCGGCTATCTGGAGCGCATCAGCCAGGAGCGTAGGAGGCACGCCGTGCTTGCGGACAGCGGCGTGGGATGGACTGTGGCTGTCTGTGGAAGCATCACGCGCGAGACGTGCTAGCGATGAACGAGAAAAAACCCCTTCTGCCTGAGCCGGTGGTCTCGCCAGGGGTGTATGGTGATCCCTTCTTCCGGCCCAGCTCCTGAGGCCTGACCCCTGCATCATATCTCATCGAAACAAGAACGGTTATAAAAAGGCCACTTGGAGTTGGCCAGTGCAACTTTTGCCTCAACCGGTCGCTCCCCTTTGCCCCCATTGTCATCACCCCTTGCCACCCCCAGCTCCACCTCAGATACAATGGCCTTCACCACCAACGACATCCCTTCTCTCACCGGCAAGCTCGCGCTTGTCACGGGCGCCAACTCGGGCTGGGCTATGAGACGGCATACAACCTCGCTCATGCTGGGGCGGACGTGGTGCTAGCGTGCCGCAACCAAAGTCGCGGCCAAGCAGCCGTGGAGAAAATTACTGCGTCCAAGCCTTTGGGCACGCCGACGTTGGCCCTCTTGGACTTGGACGACCTCAACAAGGTCAAGACGTTTGCCATCGACTTTGCCGCCACCCATACCCAACTCGACATTTTGGTCGCCAATGCCGGTGTGCTTCATCCGTCCGAGAAGCACCAGACAGCCCAAGGCACGTATCCCGCTCCGTCCCCCTCCTTCCACCTTTGCTGGCACTGTACTAACCAACTAACCCTCCTTGTGGCGTGCAGGTCATGAGGCCGTATTTGGAGTGAACCATTTGGCGCACGCTACGCTGATTGGTACATTGTTCCCGCTGCTGAAGCACACGCCTTCCAGTCGGGTAGTAGTTGTATCCTCGTTTTGCACAAGCAAGCGGGGCCACTTGCGCTCGACGACCTGGACTGGACCCAACGCGCGTACAATGGCCAAGTGGCATATGGACAGAGCAAGCTTGCCAACCTGCTGTGGGGGCAAGAGCTGGCTAGGCGCACCACGGCGGCGGGGCTGGCTGCGCCGTTGGTGGTACTGGCGCACCCAGGATGGGCTCTGACCGAGGGCACACCTCGTTCGCTCATGGTGTGGATCATGGCTTCGTTGTTTGCCCAAACGGCCGCAACGGGCGCGCTGTCGCAAACGTATGCGGCCACCATGCCCGGCGTCGCTTCGGGATCCTATTGGGGGCCCCAGGGGTGGATGGAGATCTCGGGCAAGGTGGGCCCGGCCACAGTCGCTCCCAACGGCCAGGACAAGGAGGCGGCGGGCAAGCTGTTTGACGTGACGGAGCAGCTGACCGGGGTCCAGTTTGACTTTTCAGTATGAGGACGGCGCGAGGGAGACCAAGGGGAAAGAGGGAGGAGGGGACTATGAGCATGCTCGGTAGCCACCGGAATGGAAGAAGAATTGTTATGTAACGTTCCTACCGCTATTGGGTGTGATTAGAGGGTGGGTGGGATAGGATGTGTGCGATGGCGATGGCGATGGCGATGGTGATGGCGATGGTGATGGCGATGGCGATGGTGATGGCGATGGCGATGGCAGTGGCGATGGCGAGCAGCCCAAAGGCAACCCCCGATCCGAATGGGCCTGCGTGTGTTTGATTTGGGTGTGGGCCGGGCGAGAAGTAGGGTTGCCGGTGCGCGGCGTGGTGTCTGCGTCGGCCGGCCGCCGCCATCTCACCATCTCACCATCTCACCATCTCGCCATCTCGCCATCTCGCCATCCCATCGCTGCCCATGTCGGCCCCCTCGGACGCCGCGCCGGCCCTGGCACTCACACGTGCCCTCCTCTCCGCCCTCTTCCCGGCGCCCCTCCCTCCGCCGCCCGGCGCCCCCGCTGCCCCCGCCGACGCCGTCCTGCCCGCCCTCGCGCTCGCGGCCGACGACGACGGCAAGGTGGAGGATGTGCGCGCCGCGCTTGACGCCTGGGCACGTGCCTACGTCCGCGCTGGTCGTCTCCCTTCTCCCGCCAGTGCCCGCCGCGCCCTCACCGCCGACCAGCTCGACCGTCTCGTCCTCCAGCTCCTCCACCGCTTCCATGAGGACGCCGCCCCCTCTGGCCGCCCACTCAGTCCGCCGCCCACGCTCGCTGCGCTACTCGCCACCCCCTCTGCTGCTGCGGCCCACTCGCGTGCGCCTCCGCCGCGACGCAAACCACCGTCCGTGCGCTCAGGCTCAACTGGGATCCCATCTGGTATCCCATCTGCTGCTGCTGCGGCCGCCGCCTGGGGCAGCGCGCCTGTTGCCGGCGACAGCGGCAGCCGACCTGCCTCTCCTGCCGGCGTCTGGGGCCTGCGACCCCTCGGCACTGCTCCCCCGCCCATTTCCCGCCCGGTCGCACCAGCAGCAGGCGTGATCGGATCGGGATCGCCCCGCGCCCCTTGGCCCCAACCCCGCTGGAGCGCGATCCTCCCACCTCACCGCCCTCTTCCACCCCCACCTCCACCTCCCTCCACCTCTCCCGCCCTACATCGCCCGCCGTCGCAATCGCTACTTCGCCTCGGCTCAACCTTGCTGCTGCCGAGTTCACCCCACGCTCGGGACGCACCACGCCGATCGTCACGTCGCCGTTGGCCTCGGCACCGCGTGCGGCCGGTGCCATGACGAGCGTTCCTTGGGCCCGGGCGGACCTCACTGCTTCGCCGACCAAGGTGTCCTCGGCTGTTGTACCCCAAGATGGAAGAGAAGGAGGAAGAGCAAGAGAACGAAGCGGAGGAGGAGGAAGATGAATTTTCACCCTTTGCCCCGCCTGTGCGTGTGACACCTTGGCCTCGGCAGCGTACCTTGCGCCGGCTGAGGAGGCCCCTGTGGCAGTGGAAGTTACGGGTGAAGAAGTGATGACACCGTTGGATGTGCTCTGTGCCATTCTTTTGCCTGGACGGGAGGAAGGGGGATGGACGCGCGCGACAGCCGAATCGGTATTGGCGCAATACAACTTTGATGTGCAAGCCACGCTGACGGCCGTGTTGGCCAACGGTGGCGTTCCCCCGCCCCCGCCCGAGCAGGAGGAAGAGGAAGGACCGGTACTGACCCCGATGGGCGCCGAAGTCCCAGCCAGCATGAACCCGCGCCTCTACTTCCCCGAGGGACCACGTGGCTTTGCCCGTGGTGGCGCCGACGGCGTACAAGTCTTGTCGACCGAAGCGTTTGTCGCGCTCAAGCGCGGCACGCCATCTTCCTCGCCTGCCGGCGGGGCACGAGTGTGCCGGTATTTTTGGCGGGCGACTGTCGTCGGTCCGATTGCCGGTTTAGCCATGACCTAGGCCGCGCGCTGTGCAAGTACTGGTTGCGAGGCGAATGCCTTAATGCGCAGTGCGGCTTTTTGCACGATTTGGGCGCGGTGCAATCGCTCGCGTCGGGCATGGGCATGGGCGGTCTTGCGCTCGACAGGCCCGCCTCGGACCGAGGGCTGGAAACGGCCGATTTCCCCTCACTCGACACGCGCAAACCTGCCAAGAAGCCCGCTGTCGAGCCGGCGCGGTACGCTTCGGCGGCTCAGGCAGCGCACCAACGCCCTGCCGTGTCAGGACGGGGCGCGGTGGACCCAGCGCCGCCGGCGACTAAGGGCAAAACGGCCCAACGCCCTGCCCCTTCGTCCTCCTGCCTTGCTCCCCACCCTCGAGACCGGAGGCAGTGTGGCCAATCTGTATGCGCACGAACGCGGACCTACGATGGCCTTATCGGGGAGCGCGCGGCGGCGCTGCGTGCGGCGGCCAGCGCGTATGCGCGCGGCGATGGGCTGGTGCCCACAGCTGGTCTCGTCGGGCTACTGAGCTCAATGCGCAGTTGGGCCAGGAACGCGCACGCAGCGCCACGGCCACACTCAAGGAGCGGCATGGCCAGCTACGCACCAAGCTGCTTGGCTCGTCGGGCGCCGCGTCGGACGAGCCAGCCGGGCGTGGGATGCGGGGTCGGCGGCTGGGGCGGGGATGGGGGTGTGCTTGGGGTGGCACGGCGCGCTGCGGTCGGCGCCGCATCCGCACGCCTTTTGCCGAAAGAACGAGCGGAGTATCTGTTGGATCTGCATGGCTTGGTACGTTGTTGGACTCTGTGCTGTGGCGGTGGGGGTGGATGGGAAAAACTGACGTGTGCATGTGCGTCTGCGTTGGGGCGCTGCCATCTTATCAGCATGCTACCGCGCAGGAAGTCACCGAACAGTTCCTTCTCGGCCTCGAAGAGGAGGGCGTGCAGGGACTGGCGTTTGTGGCTGTCGGCGCTGGCAAGCATACTCTTGCTGGCCAGCCTACTGCCAGTCGACTCGGCACTGCCGTGAAGCGCTTCCTGGCGAGTGGGGCTACCCCTACCTCGAGCTCGATGGCATTGTGGCCATCGATCCACTGACGCATAAGTAGCACCTACAAACGCACCAAAGAACGAAAGAAAAAAACAAGCAAAGCCAGTACGCAAGGGTGGCGATGGTAGAAGCCTCGATTCTGTCGTAGTCGCCCTCGCATGGTCTCTTTCGCTACTATCGCTCTTTTAGCTTCCATATCCACCACCAAACCCGGCCCGGCCCTTCAACCCTTTGCGGACTGTCACATGTCACGACTGACGAGGAGGCTTAGGCGCCCAGTTGCACCATTCCCCTCTGCAAAACAAGTGCTATACGACGCGCATGTCTTGGAGGCGAGCAGGCCGCCCACTTGCTCCGCCTCCCTGGGAGCTTTCTTCTCTCCGGCTCCGAAGCGTCACAGTGTGTCCGAACGGGCTCGGGGTTGCCACCCGAGCTGATGGCGAGACGACTGGAGCCGTTCATGTTGCGCCAGACTGACGGACCGATCCAGGAGGGAATGTTGTCCCGCTAAAGAGGAGCGTCGCGACGGGCTCTGCGATTCGACAAGGGGCGAGGCCAGCGCTTCGCGGTTTGGGGCCGATTATGATTTGCTCGGGAGCGCTCCGACAACTCCTCATTACCAAGCGGGAGGGGAGGCGCCTGGAACGGCGCGTTTTTGTCCTGTTTGAAGGCTCTGTGGGCAAATACAGACACAGCTTTAGCACCCTATGCTAGTACTGAATATGCTACTGAAGATGGGCAAGTTCGCGCGGTCCAAGTAGAACCCGCCGTCAAGGCGTCAACCCGCCTGCACAACCTCTGCTCCGTCTGTCCTGTGCCCTGCCCCCCACTTGCGAGCAGGTAAGCGCCAAGTCATCGATAGCACGATTGTTTTGTCTCCTACTGGCTCTCCTGACCAATGACCTACTAGCATCTGTCACTCACCACCATAAGCGGTACCAATCTAGCCTTTGGTGGTGGGAGCGAGGGCGGGGGGGAGGATAACCATGGGACCCATCTACGTGACCACCTCCTCATCCTCTTTGATTCCCATTCCAATGGGGGCATGCCATAGCAAACCCTCGCATAGCACAAAGGCAAAGACATGGTTCCCTTTTAGAACGGAATCTGGCTGGTAGCCCGGGCCCGCTTCTCTCTCGATTCCTGTAGAGGGGAAAGGTACCATATCAGTCTTTCGCTCGTACGCAAGCAGCAAGGTAAGGAAGGGAGAGGAAAGAAAGGGGACGTACCTCCTTGTACTCCTTGATGATGTCCGGCATGGCCTTGAGACGTTCGGCGATGATCTCACGGCGCTTGAGGGCGCGCTTGACGCGCTTGTTGCCCTTCCAGAAGATACGGCGGCCGGCATAGGAGCCTTGGTCCTGCATCATGATCTTGGCGCACTGGTAGGCGAACACGGCGTCCTGGTCTGCCGATAGGTTGCGTGCAGCTTCGGAAAAGGCCGTGTTGAAAGCGGCGTCAAAGACCGGGTCGAAATTGGCTTCGCGAATGCGCTGCTCTTTCCACCAATTCACTCGGGCTTGGTACTTGGTCTTCTTGGGCGACGGCGGCAGTTCCAAGTCCTTGCCCTCGCGTAGGCCTTCTTGATCTTGCGAGCCTGGGTCATGGCCGAGTAGAGCGGGGGACGGAAGAGACCCTGGGGCGTACGGGAAGGCAAGTAAGGGTTGAGGTTGGGGCCAAGGAAGACTTGGTGCGTCGACACGGGCGGGTGCTGGCGGCGTGGAGCTTTTCGCCTCGTACGCCGCCTGCTCCTCGGGGGTGCGCTCGACCTTGGACTTGGACACCCTGCCGGTCTCGGGGTCGCGCACCCAGCCATCGGGGATGTTGCGCGATCGGCGGGGGACCGAGTCGACGGTGACGAACTTGCGGCCGGGCGGGATGGCAAAGCGGAGGTCGCGCGGCGCCTTGCTCGGGTCGGCGAGACGCTCAAACTCGGCTTCGACCTTGCTTTGTGCACAGGCGCCGAGTGGTGCAGGGTGCGTGCGAGGGAGAGCGCCGGGCGTGCGGCAAAGCACGTCCTGGCCACCGTCCGCACCGCCGTCAGCATCGTCGTTGGGGAGCAGCCAAGCGAGGCGAGCCACGAACGAGGCAGGCCGTGCCGGAAGAAAACGGGTTCCGCGGGGCGGAATGAGAAGTGCTGGGCCGATGGGAATTGAAACGGAGAGCAGCGATGCCCATTGGGAATTGAAACGGATACCAGTGGCTAATGGCTATGGCTACTGCGCCTTACGGCATCGGCCAGAGTGCAATTAATTAATTGATCCTGTCGGTCGCTCGGCAGAGAGAAGAGGCGGCTTAAGGCTGGACAGATACACAAGTCCTGCCGGACGCATATACACAAGTTGCCTACACACTCCCCAGCGACGCGCCCACCTGCAGCGTCTCCCTCGCCACGCCCAGCACCCACTCCAGGCGCTTCGCCAGCCCCGTCCCCACCCGCCATCTTCTGCTGCTGCCGCGCCCCCAGATGCGTCTTGGTGAACACCAGCAGCCCCCGCGTCAGCTCCAGGTTGCCCACCGTGCCCTGCACCAGCACCCGCTCCAGCGTCTCCCTGTCCGCCTCGCCCATCGTCGCTGCGCCCAGGCTGGGCGAGCGCGTCTGCGTCGACAGCAGCGTGTTGACCAGCAGGTGCTGCAGGAAGAACCGCGCCTTGGGACGCAGCGACACAAAGTCGATCGTCTGTCCATCCGTCCGTGTCAGTCAGTCTTCCATCCCCTCGTCCTCCCATCCTCTGCCCAGCACCCGCCCTCCCTCGCCGCCTCGACGTACCTTGAGCACATTGAGCGTCAGCGCGCCCTTGGCAATCCACCACGCGTACCCCTGGCCACATTCGCGATCCTCTTCTCGTCCACCTCGGCATCGCCTTCCATGTCCTCCTCCTCCGCCTCGGCCCGCGACTTGCCCGCCACGCCGGTCTGGCCCAGCGTGGCACGCATAAAGTCCCACAGCACGTACTGCATGGTAAACCGCACCGCCCGCGCCGGGTCACCCACATGGGGTCCGGCCAGCTGGAAACCAATCAGCGCAAAGTAAGGGTTGTACGTCTCGTCAATCTGCATGCAGCGCACCAACACGCGCACAATCTCGCGTCGCTGTACCTCGTTGAGCCGGAGCGCTTGCAGCCGCGTGGCCGCATCCACAAAGTCTGCACTGGTCATGATCGTGACAAAGATACCTTGGCGTACTGCTGTGCCCAAACCATGGGACCGAGCGTAAGCCACCAACGCCTTGTGTTTCTGGCTTTCCTCGTCGTCCATCTGCGCCTCCGACTCGTCCTCCTCCTTGCGCACAGTCAAGGGCCGCGCCGCCGTCACGCCCTCTGCGTCTTCTCCCTCACCACCGTGCCCGGTCCAAGCTGCACCAACAAGCCACCAGCGTCCCTTGCGATCGGCATCTTGCAGGTCCTTGAGTGTCACCCGGATCGCATCGTACGTCCGCAACGCCCGTTTCTTGCCCAGTCCCGAGATGAACTTTTTCATTCGGGTCAACGTGTCACTGGGCCCGCCAGCGCCTTGGCGCTGCGCTCGGCCCGACCGCAAGTCCGCCAGACGCTCAAGCATAAACTTGGACCGGGACGAGAGGGGGGGTGGCGCGGCAGCTGCTTGTTGAGGAATAGGAATTCCAGTCGATGTCGTCTTGGTCACGGCTGTCGGTACGGCCTTTTCCTGGACAAAGTCGACAATGTCCCGTAGACTAGAAGGATCGTCGCTCCGCAGCTGGGCGCCACAGAGGCGCACAATTCGAAGCAGAAGCTCCACACTCAATTCACTAAGCCCAGCCGCGGGGAAAGAGCTGGGCTGGTAAAGTGGCGAACCAAGTCGTACACGAGCAGACACGAGATGGTTTGTAAGTTGTACAGCTCGCAGAGAAGCGAGACGAGATTGATGGCTTTCTTGCTGTTGGCCTCTTGTAGAGGGTCTACAACTTGCATCGTCTCCATCGCTTGGGGGGGTAAGGGTTCGCCCCCTTCCAGCCCCCCTTCGTCCGACGGAAGCATCGTCCGCCCCTCTTGTTGAACCTGTTGCACAGCCGCCGTCTGGGCCTTTTGCGCAGCATCGTATGCGCCCACCAGTTCGTCGACCAATTCAGCCACGAACGAGGCCCCAAACTCAATGCCTATCGTGCGGTGCAAGGCGGAGACAAGGGCAGCGTTCAAGATGATAAACTGATCCGTAGCCCGCGCAGCGTAGACCACTGCATCAAGTAGCAGACGGGAAAGAATCTGGGTTACCACGGCACGCGAATTGGTGGAGAAGATAGACTCAAGCGTGGTCAAGACCCCGTCCAGGTTCCCTTCGCCCAATCGGTTGAGTTGGCCCTTGAGTTGTCGACGCAGGTTCAAATTGGCCGGATCGTCATAGGCCGACACAGAGGATGGAACCATGCTCGGTTGGGCTTCCTTGGCTGCTTGAAGACGCCGAAGAGCGGGGGGGATGTACTTGCCACTAGAAGCTGGAGCAGCAGAGCGGGTGTAGGAGCTTCTGCACGAGGAACTGGATTGGATGCTGTCGTGTGCTGGCTCTCCATTTCGACATCGGAAGAAGTGCTGCTCTCTTCTTGCTCTACTTGAGCGTCTCCCTCTTCATCCGAGTCGGCCTGGTCTAGATCGGAAGCGGAAGCCGAAGCGCTCTCGCCCTCCGAGTCAAATCCGTAGAAACTGTCGGCATCGCTAGCCCCATCGACAGATTCAGCGGGTCCATCTTCCTTGGTATCGTACATACCGGGGTAGAAGCGGTCCAGGTCCTCGAGCAAGTCATCCAAGCCATCGTCATCGGCACCCTTTCCTCGCCCCTTGCCCAACTTATATTCGAGCCAGGCAATCTCGTCCTCTTCATCTTCTCGACCTTGGACATTGGCCGTTTGGGATGCCGGACTGGCTCGGTTGGGTTGCGCTGTGTGCCCGATGAAGCCACGCCAGCCTTATTCAAAAGCCGTTGGAGGGGCGTCACCGTACTCTTGCTGATCTTTCTGGACGTTTGGGGAGCGCTCGCGCTCGCCAGCCTTTTCTTCTTCGGCACTTGGCGTATGAGATGCCTTGTTGCCGCTGGGTTGGGGCTCCTCCGGAGCCTCGAGCGCCTTCATCTTTTCTTCTTTGGTGGGGCCTCATCTTCGCTGAGCGGATGGGTGGCGTGTTTCTTGCGCTTCGTTTTCTCCTTTGTAGGGACAGCAACGGAAGTGGAGGCGGAGGCAGACGGCACCTGCTTTGGAGGTGTCGACTTGGGATTGGACTGGGGCGCATGGCTAGATTTTCCCTTGGCCGTTCGCTCGGGCTGGGTGGCGGGGTGGGCAGATGAACCGGGAAGCGAGGCGCGGCGCGAGGCAGGATGCGTACTGCCGCCGCGACTAGCGCGGCTGGGTTCGTGGACGGGGGGGTGGCGGCTCTGCTTTTTGGCCTGGCGAGCAGCCTTGCGAGCCTCCTTGCGGCCCAGGACGCCCCCGCCACGTCCGCGGGGATGGCGTCCGCGCGCAGAGGACGCGTCCGCTTCGTCGCGCTCAGGCAGCCCCAGCTGCTGGGCCAGTGCGGCCGGCAGCTGCAGGCCGTGGCGTTTGTGGTCGAAGGCCATCGGGGAGGTGGAGGCGGGAGGGGGGGCAAGGAAGCAGAGTGCTTTGCCAGCTGCGACGACCAGTCCGCCCCGCCAGGACTTGCGTGTGTGCTGACTGGCTCTTGTTGCTGGGAGCCACTTTTTTGTCTTTGCTGCCCGCCATTCTTGCAACTTTCACCCCCGCCTGCCGGAAATTTTTGGTTGCACCGATCCATCCCCGGATGTGCCACCTTGACCACGTGATCACGTTGTAGGTCACGTGGCCAGGGCCAATCGACCCCGATGGGGGGCCCGCATTGGGGGCGGGCAACCACCACCACTCCCTCTTGCTCCCCTCGGCCCCGCGCCGCCATGGCCGCCGACAAGGTCGAGCATGTCCCCGGGCCGAGCGGCTAGGCGGAGAAAGAGGACAAACAGCTCTGAACCCACCGTCTGGCCACCAACATCCCACGTACCATTGAAAATACCCGCACTTGCAGCCCCACCATTATCAACACTCCAAACACTCACTCTGGCCCTGAGCTGCTCCAACACTAGCCTGCAAAGGCCAGGCCAGTGCCCGCGCCAGACCATCAATTCGATTATGCCCTATGTGCCTTCGCTCAACAACCCTGCGCGTCCCTACGAGCGTACGAGGATGTTTGCTACTTGGCGACCTGCTTAATCACTCATCCCGGAAGCTGAATACCGCCCCGCGACAAGGCCCAAGGGATTATGGTCTGGACCAATTGCTGGATGGGCAAGCAAACGTGGGTCCAATGCGATGTTGGAGGCGCGGGAGGACTGCCGTACCAAGGCACCTGCCTCCTTGACTGCCATCTATAGCTGCCTCAGGGTCCTACAGCGTTCTTCCGTCTCACCGGACTGCAGCTCTGGAAGGAACTCTGGCCGACCGTGGTATCTCGGCGAGCTACACACCTGAGCTGATCCTCAACAACTTTACTACCCCGAGTGGCCACTCAGTGGGCAGTTGCTTCAATCGCTCTCCCCCCCCGTCGCGCAGCTCGAGGGGCGGCAGGTCGTCACCGCCTACAACCAGCGCGACTGCATCTTGCTGTCGGCACCGATACATGTTTGCCTCGGCCAACCAGGCGCGACTGCAAGTAATTAAGCCTCGGCCCACACTGAAACAGCGCTCGCTGAAGAATATCATGCTCAAGGGCGCGGACGTCTGGGACGGGGGGGATTGACAATGTGGGCGATGGGCAGAATATGGTGTACATCAAGCATGCTGTCCAGCCATCTCCAAGTCCTACGGACGACGAGGATGAAGAGAAGGCCGCCTTGACTGGAGGCGGCCTTTCCACCCCAGCAACGGCCCAGTCCTCGGAGGCAGAGGCGTCGGGAGCGGAGTTCGAGTGGTAACCCAAATGTCCGTATGGAGACGCAACTTTTTCTTATGAACAAGCTATACTGTGTGCGCGAATCGTTCTTATCGCCGCAGATTGGGAGCGATATTTTGTTGATACAGCCCTTTCCTCAGTAATCTGCTCAATCGGATGCAACCTAGAGAAGAAGGTTCATTACTTCTCTATTGCATCATTTCGTTCTATTGCATCATTTCGTAGAAGGACCCGCAGCGGCCTCGGCATGCAGTGACTTGCACAACCCCACCTACTTGATAGACCGAATATCAAAGGTCGGGGTGCGGCAGGGTCCCAGCGTGCTCAAGCGGGGATCTGTCCTCGCCAGGGGGCGGGGGGGAAGACGAGGGGGAAGAGTGGCGAGATGCAGCGGAAGAGGAAGCAAGGTCGCGCTTCGCTCGCTTATGGTACTCGGGAGGGTAGGACATGTAGACCAGCAACTGCTCAGTTTCCTGGGGCCAACCCAGGAGTCTGCGCGCCTGGCGTGCCAGCCGTCCGCGCCAGCCGTACCAAGCTTGCAAGTCGGCGTCGGGTCGGGCAGCTAGGGCAAGCAGCGCACGGCCAGCCGCGATGGGGTCTAGCCCACTGGTTCTCCTGCGTGCACGGCCGTTCTTGCCTCGCTGCCGTTTCCTCCGCAAGTCGCCGATGGTCTTGGGCGATGTGTGGGCGGCGGTGGGAGGGGTGGCGGAGGCAGGCGGGACGACAGCTGCGGAGCTCTCGGACCGGGGTGGGCAAGCGAGGCGTGGGCCGTTCCGGGGGTAGCACACGGGCCAACAGGGCGCCCGAGAACAGCACACCCAGAAACAGCAGCGAGCGGTGCATCGTCACCAGCGACGACGAGAGCTGGAGGGGTTGGGGTTGGGTGAGATGACACGGCGTGCGTGCGAGCGGTGAGCGCGATCTCTGTCCGCCCTAATTAAATCCGCAGCCGAGCGAAGCGTGGACACGGAACCACGCTCTTAAATTGCCAATGGATGGATCCTGGAAGACAATAAGCAAGTTGTCGTGCCTCCTCCTGCACTGCTCCACCCTCCTCCTCGTGGCTTGGCTTGCGGCGTTGCCAAATGGACCATCTCCATCTCGAGATCCTCCTTGACCGGATCGGAGGCGCAGTGCCTCCCTCTTCCGACGGGGGGCAGACGCTTTGTGCGGTGCTCCTCGCACTGGCCTGGACGTTGACCAGCATCCCCATCCTCATCCTCGTCACGTACCCCTTTGTCGTCGCTCTCCTGCTTGTCCGCTCCTTGGCTCGCGCTCCCGCTGCTCCCACGCGTGCCACTGTGCTGTGGACCTCGCTTTCCCCGTCCTGAGCCTCTTGGGGACCTGGAGCCAGATGTTCGCCTTCCTCGCCTGGTCCTACCGCACCTTTGGGGCACAGCAAGCCGAGGCGCGCTGAACCAATCTGGACCCTAGCCTCGTGTACGGAAGAGGCAGAGGGCTGGGTCGGGTGCCATGTGACGCGCTTGCCGCTCATGTAGCGCAGCTGCATGCTTGGCTTAAGGCCACGGGCTGTTCGAACAGGCGTGGCTGACTGTCGTCGCCACCCCCCCAGTTGGTGGTGGTCGGCTGAAATCTGTCTCTTCACCGTTGGTGTCTGGCCCCTGTTTATGCGTCGTCTCGCTGGCCGCTACCAGGTCCAGGGCTATGGGTGTACATGCTCACGGGCCAGCTGGTGGCCATCTCAGTGGCCAACAACCTGTTTCTGCGTGCCGCCGCTGCTGGTTCGGCCCTGACCCACCTCGCTCCACTGGGAAAGAGGAGCAGGCAAACCGCACAAAGGGTTAGGGGGTTCAGTGGAAAGGATGGTGGCTCACTTGCATTGCCGTTCCATTGGGGATGGCAGTCGTCTATGCCCACCCATCGAACTGGGGTCTATCTTGATTATGCATTGGGCCCGCTGCTTCTCTCTCTCTCCTCTCTCCTCTCTGGGCCGCCTCAGCCGACGCTCCTCTCGACAAATCCGCAGGGCGCGCGCGACCTACCTCCTGCTCACCCTCGCTGCGCTCTCTTGTACGAGCTAAGGCGACCCAAGCGGTGTACGAGGCGAGCTCGCTGCCTCTCTGGGACCGGCTGTGGGAAACCCTGTGGTCGCATCCTGCCCGTGCATCCATCGGCTTGGACCACGTGGCATTGCGCTCAGCACGCCCTTGTGGATCGCATGGGAGCTCGATACGCCCCTTATGCTCAGCCTTCCCCTCACATTGGCTGTGACCTTGGTCTTGGGGCCTTCAGCAACGTTGGCGGCCTACTTGGCGTTCTGTCCCGTCTAGACTGACATACATTTTCTCTTCTCACATGTCATTCTGCCAGGAAGAGGGATAAAGTAGTGCCAAGACAAAAGGAGCGCAATGGCCAATGATTAATGAGCACAAACAGAGAACGAACCTGTTCAGCGTTCAACCACATCGTCCACTTGAGTATGCATGGCATAGTCAATGGGGATGTCTCGTTGTCGAGAGGGTGGGGCGAGCAAGATGATCGTTGATAGTCGATTATCCGCCCTCTCGGCCCACGGCAAAACCTTTCTATGGCAGGGTTACTCCGGGCTGATTAATAAAACAAAACTGCCGCTGACGTGCCCCATCGACTTCGGCTGGAACCGCACAAGGACTAAGAGGACACAACTGATCTCTCATTATGCATGCACCCGTTAAGAGCGTGGGGATGCCCATGAAATTGTCGTAAGTGTCAGTAGCCGAGTGGACGTACCTATCCGAAGGGGTCGCATGGCGCCCACAGCTCTGTCACGAAAAAGCCCATGCGTTCAGCATATAGAAACCCGTCGGAGGAAATACCGCCACCTTGACTTGGCCCCATGCGACAAGGTATACCCAATTCCGGCTCAAGTTCCTTGAATCTGCACAAGCCACAAACGAGATGTCAGTTTGGAGGCCATCGACGAGGATGAGAAGGATCAGGGTAACTATGACAAATCTCGGGTCATCGAGTCCCAGCCCTTTGGTAGAAAGGCCAGGCCTAGAGCAATGAGGTATTGTCATCCTCTCCCAGGAGGGAAGCGAGCAACGTACCTGGTAGGATGGAGGTGGGTGGTGGTGGTAGGGCAACGCCAAGCTGGGCCGACAGCGCGAAGAGACGAAGAAGAGAAAAAAGTGTCGCGCGGAGCGGAACCGAGCGGGCGGAAAGGCGGATCGGGTCTGGCCCTGATATTGATTTCAGCAAAAAAAAATACACCTGCTGGGAGAGCCTCAGCTGGGGGGCCACATCCCCTGGCTCACCCGCGACCCGCTCCCCCCCCCGCTCCCGCCACCACCACCCGTCTCGCGCCTCCGCCCCACGATGCGTAAACTCAAACACCATGAAGCTGCTCAAGAAGTACGTTATTCTCCTCTGCGTTTCTGTCCGTGTGTCCTGACGCACCACCCTCCAGGCACGACTTTCTGGAATGGAAAGGCGAGGACAACGTGCGGCAGGTCAAGATCATCAAGCGCTACCAGCTTTCTGGGCGGGAAGAGTATGCCACCTACAATCGTTTGGTAGGCCAGATCCGCCACCTTGTTCTCCGTCTCGGCACGCTGCCAGCCCAAGACTCGTTCCGCACCAAGCACGAACAACAACTGCTGGCCAAGTTGTACGATATGGGTCTCCTCTCCACGGCGGAGAAACCAAGTGACATTATGGAAAAGGTTACCGTATCTTCTTTTGCCCGCCGCCGCTTGCCCGTCATCATGGTTCGCCTCAAGATGGCCGACACGGTGAGCCAAGCAACGCAGTACGTCCAAGGCGGGCATGTGCGGGTGGGACCGGATACCATCACCGATCCCGCCTACCTCGTCACGCGCAACCGCCAAGACTTTGTCACCTGGCTCGACACCTCGCACATCAAGCGCACCATTGCCAAGTACAAATGAGCTGGACGATTTCGATCTGCTCTAAACTCCAGATTTGAGAGACTGTGTGGGCTACCCCCATTCCCCCATCCCACCCTTCGCGCTAAGCCTAAGCCTTCAGGGAGAAGGGGGGGAGGGTTCAGACGGGTCTCGTCTCCTTGCTACACCAGTGCTGTTGTTCGCCTGCCTTGTTCCCCTTCCACTCCATTTTTGCATACCCTCCCTCGATATGTATCCTCATCTCCGTCGTATGTCCTCATGGATCCGGTACCGCTACCGATAGGCTGAAGCAGGATCCAAGTCCTGCTACATCAGGCCAAGAACGGCATGCATAGGGGGAACCCGCATATCCCCTCCGCCGGATCGCACTCAGCTTGAAAAGGTTACTTTATATTGTTTGTGCTAGCCATCTCATCCGATGGCCGCCAGATCGGCACCTGCCCTTGCACGGGGGGCATGCCAATAACCACTACCAGTGCGAAAGTGTTTACTCCATCACCAGTAATCAGTCATCACACGACCATTTGCTTTCTTTTTAGCCTGACCGCCTTTTCCTATAGTCGCAATGGGAATGGATCCGGAGGGCCACCTACTACCCAGTCCAACCTCGAGTCAAATTGCCAGTCCTGCCGTCGAGTCTGGGAGCGCTGTGGGCCGGTGGACAATTGTGGCTCCCAGGGCGAATGTTGACGTGGGCAGGCAGATATCAGTGCGATATCAGCCGACGCTGCCCAATGTTGATAGAGGTGGAGGTGTCCATCGGATAACAGCAAGCCCACAAGGGCTAGTGTATGAACAGAACACGAGTTATCTAGCACATACTCGACCCTTCTTACCCTTCATCTGTCCCGACGAATACAAATATGGCCACGTTGGGTGGGGGAGTGCAGATCGTTCCTTCCGGCCCAAAAACGGGTTTTGTTTGTGACCTTCAGCTGAAGCCACCTGCCCCCTCCCCACCCTCCAGCTTCAGCAAGCCCTTGAGTCTGTGGGCGCTAAGGGACCGACTGCAAACAACAGCGATCGCATCAATCGAGTTGATCGTCGCTTAATGTACGTCTTGGCGTGGTTTGTCTACATGAGAGTGCAGAGAGTTTTTACATTTCCGTCTGCCCGCTCGCGCTACTCACTACACCAGTTACATAGGTCACACAGGTCGAAGGGAGGGGGCAGAACCATATGGCAAAACAGATCGTAAGCATCCACATTCTCCTGAGATCCAAAAAGGATTAATCGGGTTCAATCAGTAGGATGGAAAGGAGGATGAAATCGTACGGGCACATGCACATGCCAATAAAATGAGTAGTACATGAATAGAACCCCTTGTGATCAGATCAAGAGGGTTAAGACGCCGCCTCCACTACCGTGCCATGCTCGACCGCCTTCCGCCCTGTTGGATCCTAGGCATCAAACGAGCGATCCGGGAGGGAAGGCGTGGCGGGCAAGCTGGGGCGGTGGCGTGGCAAGTTCGAAGGAAGAAGAGGGGAACCTGGCCATGCTCTAGACCTGGGTTTGGGACGCATGGGTGTGCGCGCTCGCCCGGGAAGAGTGGGAGAAGGAACGCAATTTCGGGTGCCGACGAGAGCCGAGACGTGTGCCACCCGGCCGGCGGGGGTGCAGGACGCAAGGTTGGCGACGCAGAGGGTGAGGTGACAAAAGAAGGGACCGGGCTGCAAGGAAGCCATAAGCGCATCAATGTCGCGCGAGCCGCGGGGAGTTTGGCCCGCGTACTTGGAAACAGGATAAGTGGGTGGCACTTGCACTGGTGCAGGTCGTTTGTCCGACTCTGGTGCTAAACCCAGCTTGTTCAAAACGGTGGTAATGTGCTGCGCATGGGCGTCGGCTTGCAAGCAGACGCGTTCGCATGGCGGGCATGACGGGCGACGGATCGGAAGCGCCCTAGGCACAGCAGTAGGCACAGCAGTAGGAGCAGCCGTAGGTACAGCCTTAGGAGCAGCCATAGGTACAGCCATAGGTACACACAACCGTAGCCGTAGCTGTAGACGTAGGAGCAAGAGCAGGAGATGATGTGGGAAAATCTGAAGCAGCCTGCAGCGGATTAAACGGTGCGGTTCCACCCGCCTTGTTCACTGTGGTGCGCGAGGTAAAGGCACTATAGAGCGAGGCCAGAGAAAGTTGTTTTTTCAGCGGACTCTTACCCAATGAACGCCACGACGACGACGACCCTGTTTTCCTCCTGATTGCGTGACTGAAGTTGTGGGCATGGAGGAGCACTGGGTATAGGAAGGATGTGGAAGCTGGTAGGGAAGGCAAAGAGGGCATGGAGGGAACGGGCACACCCGACGGCGAAGTGCGAGGGTGGGAGCAATGCAGCGGGTACTTCCGTGGATTCAGCTGTGGGGCCGAGGGTACATGTGATAGTTTCCGGGTCCGGGACTTCGTGCGAGACGGGGTGAGGCAGGACGAGGGGGAAGGAACGAGTTCAGTAGCTGATCTAGCTCGTTAGACTCAGTCGCTGTAGGAGACTTCGCAGACGGAGTGTTACCGTTGCTGGGTGGTGCGTAAGGCTGGTTGCGTAGCGTATCTAACGATCCTACGGGACGCAGAGGCGAACTGGATTCCAGTGGAACTGCGTGGTCCAACGTGGGCGTGTCCTCGGCATGGGATTCGGAGGAATTGTGAAGCGAGGTGGCAGGGCTGGAGGTTCGGATGGGAGGGTCCCCGACTGGGCGGAAGGGTGGTGCGCGAGCTGTTGAATGACCCAAGCGTCCTGGATGACATCATGGCCGATTTCAAGATGCCCAGCAGTTCCTGCCGAAACGAGATATCATTCTGAGGGCAACAAATGAAGCAAGGGTCAGTCAAAGCGCTTTGTGCGGTGTGCATCAAACGGCAGAGTAGTGAAGACAGAAATGCCACGCACTTGATCCCAAAAACCATCGTCCATGCTATCTTCGTCGCTGTCACGCCCGGCGGCAGAAGCAGGTCCTGGTAGGTGCAACGAGCTGGCCGAGCGGACACGGGGGAAAAGCCAAAACTGGCGTGAGGAGGGGTGGTGAGTAGACATGGGAGCCGGCCAGGAATGTGGGTGATACTTAACGGGGCGGTGCGCAAGGCTAAAACGTAGACTCTGTGTGGTCGCTGCGAATGACAGAGAGAGGTTATACAGGCGGAGGAGGATGCGGAAAGGACAAGTGATGAAGGTAAGAGGCAAGATTGCCCGCATTGCGCATGGTGACAGAGTGACGAGTGACAAGGGTGGGGGATGCTGCACTTGGCACTTGGTACTTGGCGCTTAACTAAGCGCGTAGCTGTTCCCCAGTTCCATTCACACGGACGTCCCAGACCGCCATCGATTCCCACTGCTGCCGTGGGGTTGCGGGAAAACTTTTTGGAGGAGATGAGACCCTGCGGACTGTGCGGCGCATGAGGCAACCAGAAACACACAGACGCCCTGCCACTGTCACGCATGGTGTCAAAAAGGGGGGCGAGCGCATGCCGGTCCGTCCAGGGCTGCGTGCTACCTCTGTCCCTTGTGGTTCCTCGGTAGGACCCGGAGGGGCCCTTGGACATCGCGCGACGCCCTACTACGCCTCGGTCCTTCTCCTGTCATCGAATGTCATCGATCATCGAGAAACCAATGCCGCTTTCTATGAAAGGAAAAGCAATCCAATGTCATATCCCGTCACATTTTTCAATCTCTGTATTAGCAGCTTGTTATTCTCATGCGTTGGTTGCAATCCCAACTCACATACTCACAGAAGATCCCTCGATGCAGGTATTGATTCCAGATGCCTATACGCAAGCCCGAGGTCGGCTGCGCCCTGAAGGCCTCAGACTCGTAACACGTAACTTGTAACTGTCGTGGCAATGTAGCTTCCAGCTTCACTAGTCACTATATCAAGCAAGATGGCGAGGATACTAATGACTTCGACACTCTCAGGGGCCCACACCGAGACTCTGCAGTCCGGCCACTCCCGACTCCTGCCGATGGCAACAACCATACCCTTCGCAACGGAGCTCGAACCGGCACCGGCATATGCGCATACGCGCTTAAGCGTGGGCAGAAGGAGCGCGCGCCTCGACAGCCAAAAGCAACGCGTATAGTAACTACTACTTGGTGCAGTATTATATGCACCGATCGGCGCGATGGACTTGATCATCCGCAAAAATGAGGCCATCTCAAGCGCTGGTGGTTAGCCCCTCCACCCTAGGTCCAACCCTCCAGCCACACCGCTACTGCGCAAGGGCGCCGGGTCTAAGCTCTAAGCGTCTAAGGCCAACGCATAGATGGCGCTCAGGTGAGCGACGCGCTGAGCAGCGATGGGCATGATGCACACGATGCACATGATAAACGACGCGACGCATGATGTGTGATGGTTGTCAGCGAATGTGCATGTGATCGGCACCCGTGCCGCCAAACTGCAACTGGCCTGACTTGCTTTGTTGCACACGACTCGTCCAGACAGGTACCAGCAGGCCCCAGCACCACCTCAACTCAACCTATCCCGCCTCGTCCCGCGTCCGCCGAGTGGCGGGCAGCGGAGAGAACGCAGACGGTCACACCCTACCGGACCACGTAACACATCTGCGTCCCCTCCACACCCCGCATTTTATGATTCGTGAAAAGATCCATAATCCATTGCGTGATGCATGAGATGCCTGAGATCACTCACATGTCACATGTCACATATCACACGAGGCATGAGGTGCGAGGCCGAGGACTGAAGAGCAGTAGCACAGGATATACCGTCGTGCGGTGGTGCGTAAGCCGTAAGTACGAAGTGAGGTCAATACGGCACGTGAAACAACAGCCCGCCTGGTGGAGGCGCCATCAGGCTCAGGGCCTTAGGCGCTCAGGCTGTGGCTTATTTAGGCGCTCAGGGCGCTCAGGGCGCTCACATATGCTCACGGACCCTTTCAGCGCCTCTTCACAACTCTGCCTGAGAGGCGCCCAATAGACAGTGTGAGTAAACGTTAAACCATCAGCAGGGCCGAGCCTCAACGGCTGAGCACTCTTAGTGTGAGCCTCGACTCAGCGCTCAACGTTCAACTGAGCCCTGGTGGCGCATGGTTATGAAATGATGGTTAGCTCAAACACCATCAGGACGGCGCATACTAGGTACTAGGAATAAGGCCTAAGGGGCGTATTGTCGATCTTCGATCAGCGATCGATCAGCGCCCGTAACGCGTAACGCGTAAAGCGTAACAGGAAAACTTATAAATCAAAACCTCTGATCTCCGCTCCCGCCAGCAAAACCAGTCCCAACAACCTGTATAAAAAAACGTTTGTCGAGCGTCAATTAACAAACGCCTATAACCCCACAAAATGCCTATCTCCGTTCAGCACGTTCAACGTTCAGCGTACGTTCAGCCTGAACCCTGAACGCTCAGCAAGCATATGCTAAGCCTGCGTTGAGGGGGTGACGTGAAACGTTAAGAAGAGGTAACAAAGAGGGGACCTGTCACAGTCTCGGGGCTAAGGCGATGGAGACCAGAGTCGAAACTATGTCAAGGGATGTAGCAATCGTTCGTGGGGAAGAAACAAGAGCAGAGGACATGATGCGAAGTGCAGGAAACAGGGAAAGAGCGAGACGCTATAGGGACGAAAGAAACATGAAGTTTCAAAAACTTTTGAAGGGAGAGTGAGGATCCCTTTTACATCGAATAACGTTGGGTCAGCCCCCCGATAACCCAGTTACGAGACCCTCATTAATCATTTTTCATTTCCTTTTGCCAATAAGCCTCCGCAATGAGAAAATGAGGGAAGGGTGTACAAAGTCGTAGGGAAGAACGGGATAGTTAAAATAGGGTCTAGCGGGGGGACTATAGTCTCCAACCACATAAGATACCTCCAACCAAAAATTGAAAGGCTGTTGAAACATAGGTAGCAACAGTGTGCCTGCAGAGAGCAGCGCTCAGTTCGGTCAGCCTATGCGCTCTGTCCAGCCGGGCGTAAGCGAAGGCAAATGTCTCCAGTCAAAGTATGTGTGGTACGCTTCCCTACGTCTGAGAACACATGCGTACCCCGTGGACTTCGGAATCGTCGCATCGCCACCACCTCCAACTGTCATGCCCGTGCACGCCATCCAGACCTGTTGTGGTATGTGCATGTGAATAAGATCATGTGCATTCCATATTGCTCCATTCAGAAAGATGTAGATCACGAGCACACCGATCGCCGTCTTCTCTGGCCCACCGCGCGGGGCCTGCGGGGCCCCGCGTTGTCCCCCGCTTTACGCCACATGCCGTCTGCGCGTCATGCTTCTCTTGCATCATGACGTGCGTGATGTAAAAGCCGCAAGAGCACCACACCTTTACGTACCGATATCTTGCGCCATCCATTTTGGCAGCTGTCACAACGTGTCACAGGAGCGTCCTCCGTTTCCCAGACGCTGATGCAGCTGATGCGCTGATCCGCTAATGACCCAACTTTGACAGCTGTGCTAGTGGCTGTCAAAGTGAGCTGGGGGGCTTAATTCGGACTTTTGTAACTTATTGTGGCTGAACTGAACGCTTTGGCGCACCTCTTTTACACGGTTCTCGTGCGGCCCCTTGTGACATGTGACCGGTGACCCCTATGCGCACGTGTTGGCATGTATCACATGCACAACCAGGTGCCGGATATCACAACGCCGCTAGTAGTCACTAGTTCTAGTCAACAGCAACATCCAACACGAGAAAGAAAAAACCTGGGTACAGGTCTCCGACGTCGGACATGTGAAAAGAGGTACATGTGGGATACTAGATGAGTAAACACCCCCTCCGTTCTTCCCTCATAATATTAGCCCCTTTCTCTCCTCTGTTGATGAGCTCGATGGGCGGGATACATCACGACATTGCGCGAGCTCCCTGTGAAGTTTATGCCGAGCCATGGGATGGCCGTAGCGCTATGCCAAGGTCAAATCGCTTATTAGGACATTATCCTCTTACGGTCTAGAAGTTCCGAACTGAGATTAGATCGGAGATCAGAGAGCAGACTGTTGGAAGCAAGCACATATGATTCGAATCATATAATGCCGGGTGTCCGCGCTTCACATATCTTTTTCAGCATAGTCCTTGTGGGACCCAGCGACTTCTCATCGGCCACACAGCTCCTTGCCTTGCGAAGAGGCATGTTGCCGTGATACTAACGCCCATGTTCGTACGACCCAAATCCATGCACCCCTGGGTGAGCATGCTATATGAGTTTGTCTTAACTTGTTGAAACCGAGAGGCGGCAAATGGGGCGTGATACAGAAGAGTAATAGTGCAATTTCCCACTAGACGACGGGGGCAAGAATAAGTCACCTATATGAAAGGAGGCCCCCGCCGTATAAAGCAAGTGTTGCCCCCCCACCGCTGAGGCGCATCTATATCCACCCCTGGTCCGTCCAGCAGGGAGACGATGCACAGTGCATTGCCCACTCATTTGCCCAACACGTGGCCCTGGCTCCCCTCTCCACTCACCACTGATGACGCGAACTACGCCATGGCGACAAAGGGATGAGAGAGCATTGTCGCATGTGCTATCGATGGCACCCCAAAGCAACGAATAACGAGAGGAGCGGGCACTTCCCCCTTCTCAATGCTCGGGGCTGCAACTGCGCCATTGTCAGATAAGTGATGATGACTGAAATACTGGACGGATGAAGAACTGCAGGACGAGGTCGGAAGAGGAGGTGAGAGCTAAGTGAAGGGGAAGCTGCCTGTACTGAATCAATTGGCTAGAAAACGGGAAGGAGCTGGAGAGGATAGGCGGGAAGGGACGAGAAGGTATACGAGAGAGGACGAGAAAGAGGGGATGTAGAAAGGAAGACGGGTCAAAACAGGAATCGGTTGCCGCAGGCGCACAGAGAAACGAAAAGGAAGCGTCGGGGAAGGAGGCGACAGTCGTCGCAAAGATACCGGAAGTTTGGTGGCCTTGATTAGGATGGCTACTCGGGCTACCGTACCTGGTTCAACCAACCATCGTCAAAATTGGTTTGACTTCGGAACGCGCTCTACCGGGCATGGGCAGAGAAGACGGGCCTTAGCTTGTTTCGGACCATTTCGGATCCAACGCAACCCGTAACAGATACCATGATACGTTGCAGGAAAGCAATGTCAAAAGGGAATGGAATTTGTGCAGAACGCGTTGAAGACATTTTCTGTCGGCTAAAGGTAGCATACCACTTGTTAGGGACACACACATGTTTGGCATAGGATCTTTTATATACATCAAAAGGTACTGATTAGACGGCGAAGGAGGGAGTTGAAGAATAGAATGTAGAATGATAATACGGCGTTAGCCTCAGAGATTCCTGTAGCGACATGTTCGCAGCTGCCCGGCAGCTGCAAATCGCAACAAATTACAAAAAGAAGGTATGCTTGAAGCTTGAAGAGATGGGGGAAGAAAAGAATGCGAGGGCCTGAGTGACGGCAGTGGGGCTCACAAGAAATGACAGGATAATCAGCTAGCACTTCAAGCCTGAAGGGACGTTTTGGCACGAGCTCGACGGCTTGCCTCCAGTAACGTCGAAGCCCGTCACGGTCCAGCTGTCGCACCCGCCTTGGGCGCAGACAATGTTGAGCGGCGAAGCATCCGATGCAACGGTACCAGTAATGTTGTTGATGGTCACATCGGTAATGGGAATTCCGGCTGTAGGGTGCCCGCTAGGACCTCCAGTGGACTTGGAGTAGTCCTGCTCGATCACCATGCCAAACTGGGTGATGTTGGTCAAGGCGATTCCGGTGTAGGTGACGTTGGTCACCGCTCCGTCGGTTGCGTCCTGCACGGTCTTGATCCGGATACCGTTGGCACTGTTCATCACTTGGCTGTATGAGGGAAGGGGAGCGGTCAGAAAATGAGGGCTCAAAACAGATCCAGAGCAAAGCAGAATATTGGGAGTGGAATTGTTACTCACGAGTTCTCCATGTACCGGACACAGTTGAATCAGCAGCGACGGAGCCAATCGAGATGCCGTGACCGCCCGAGCACATGGCACCCGAAAAGAGGGTGTTGTTGCCGCTATTGATGGCAAGGCAGTCGTCTTGGTTCCATACCTATTGAAGTGACAATCGGTCAGATAAAAAAGCAGTGATGAGAGAGATAGGGAGAGGGATAGCTCGGTACGTACAGTCGGGTTGGTATGAATACTCCGTCGCTGTTGGCACATCAAAGCCGTCAGTGTTGTGTCCGCCTTGAGTGTCACCAAGTCGGTTTGTCGATGGTGATATGTCGAGGAAGAGAGATTGGGCATTGGTAATACTGATGCTTGCACCGGGGTGTTCTGGACCGTCAACCGGTGACGTGCTATTGGTCATATCCTCCATACGGAAAAACTTGGGCTTGGTCTTTCCGTCGTTTCCGCCCTGACCGTCCCAGTATTTGGGACCACCGCCATCAATCACTGCGCCCTTGGCAGCGGTAACGGTGAGCCCCGTTCCACTCAGGGAAATGAGGGGACCTTCCCACTCTTTGTACCCAAACGTGGTCGTTCCCGAAAATGTCAGGTGAGCCTGGTCAGGAAGCTTGAGTGTGAGCGTCTCCCGGCCGGGACTGCAAGATCTTGCAGTACAATTGTTTGGCAAGTGGAAACTTGACCAATCTGGGAGTAGTCCGAAATGGTGCATGTGCCCCCTGAGCGGGCACCATGGACGTGACGGGGTACACTCATCCGTTTCGTAATGGGGTTCTGCGCTGAGACGACGGATGTCATGCCCAGGCAGAAAGAACGAAGAAGGGGGAAATTTGCATGGCGAGGAGAACAAGGTCGAATGTGGGAGTGAGGTGATGGGGGAATGTGAGTATGAGGGAGATTTGTGAGAGAGATGAGGGAGATGGACGATTATATGCTTTTTAGTCACTCTTCACTCTAGTACAAGCAACAAAGATGTTATGACAGAGAGATACGAAGGCGCGAGCGTCCTCTCGCTTGGAACTAAAAAACAACACTAAGCTCGCGAGAGTCTGCGCCACAATGTTCGCGTTCGGCCAAATCGCTCCTTGCCTAGCGCCATCCACAAGAGTACAACAGGAGAGGCTGGCTGTGGTCTTGAAGGGAGCGGTGGCGCCTCTCTCTGAATCAGGATAGATGTGGCATACTGTGGGGGTGCTCGAGAGGCTCTGGTTGTGGCAGTTCCCTCTTTTCGCAACAGTATACACATCTATTGTGGGGTATGTACTAATTAGTCAAGCTCTGGAGGTTTACGCCCATCTGAGTGGTATTAGCCGGGGTTCTTCTTGGTTGAACGTACGTACGCCACTTCTCGAGGAGAGCCACACATGGTGCCACCCAGAGCAAAATGTCCAATACACCAGTTTCAGTTGGGGTTGTGTGGAGGCGTGGATGCATGGATGCATGTGGGGGGTACACGTGCTTCTCGCAAAACCGTCAATCGGCAGCGACAGGCACCGCCACGGTGTGCCCACTCTTCTGTTTGTCCTCCCGCCGGTGGGGTTGTGGCTAGAGTATAGCAGTGAGAGCTGGAGAAGCTAAAGGACGAGCCCCTTCTTGCGCCGCCCAGAGGCTGGGAGATAGAGACAGGCATTCTCTCTCTCCCTCATCGACCTCATCGGGATCCTCGATCGTCCCACCCGAGCATCCGCCCTGAGCATGTGGTGGTGTGGAGTCGGCTGTGGGACCGCGACAAGGCGAAGAATCATCGATCGCAGTATTATCCTCAGGCTGAGGACGCTGAGGCCGAGGCCTCATCGATCATCGATCATCCTGCATCGTGCATCGACCGACAAGAGAGGGCGGGCGTTTATTATAGTCGAAGATTGAAACGTTGACCTCGACATTCAGTTCGACATGAAACGTTAAATTTAAACTCCAATCGGATTGCCACATCCTTGGTGGCATCTGTGCGGGGGCGGGCGGTAGGTGGATCTGAGTACAATGCCTCATAGGTTGCTTCCCGTAGCAGAGACGTCCGCGTCATCTCGATGATCGTCAACGGAACAGAGAAACACTTGCCCACCACGTTCGCTCAGTGTTGACTGTGATCCTCTGGCTCCCAGTCGGTAGACCAGGTTCGCCTCGGTTCCATCGGCTTCCACGCTGACGTCCCTGCGTGTCACTGTCCCTGTGCCCTGCACTCTCTCCTGTGTGACTCACTGTCCCTGTGCCTAGTCCAGCCTCCTATATAGATGCCTCTGTACCCAGACCCAACTCTGGCTCCAATCCATCACCTTCTCCTCATCCTTCTGCCCGTCCGGCTCCCTAGGCCAACAGAGTTACAATCTGATCCCCCCGGAAGGGAGCGCTCTTCAAGCAAGCCCACCCCCAAGCCTACAAGCCCAAGCTAAGCCGCCAAGCCCACACACACACCCCGTCCTCCGCCCAAACACCACCGCCACATCGGCACCTTACCGCCACAATCGGCATACTACCGCCACAATCGGCATACTACCGCCACAATCGGCACACTCGTCCCCCACAGATGGGGCAATGATTTTTAGGGACAACACACGACGGAACAAAACGTGTCGGGTATCGTCAACGAGACGAAATTCCTCCAACGACAAAACGGCGCAGGCGAATCGCAGAAAGCGGGGTGGCTGCTCATCAAGTGCCCCACCCACGGCTACACGCCCCGGATTGCCAATTCATCCGGGGCACCTGGGGAAAGGATGGGGGGGGGTGGTCACCCAACTTCTTCCACTCCTCTTTTTCAACAACAAAGAGAACCCAAACAGATCAAGACGGTTGACGCATAGCGCCCGTTCATTTCCCATGCCCAATGGACCCCACTGGCACCAGGCATGCGGAACCAAACAACTACCAAACGCATCCAATTTGATGCCAAACGACCTTGGACCGCATTTACTCCAAGTTTCCAATTTTCTTTCACTACACCTATAACTGGTGCTTTTTACTTTTGCCCACCAAATCGCTTCGGGGCGCAACCCCTACTACTTTTACTTCTAAGACTTCTACAAGCATCTGGCGGTCGCACAATACACCAACCACAAGCGCTCGGCTCGTTCAGGTGTCATCCTGGACAGCGGGGGTGTAGGCCAGTCGTGTGGCCATGCACAACTCCAGGCCATTCGTCCCGGTTGCCACTCAAGTCCTCCCCTCTCTACATCCACTGGCAGGAGCTCATCCCACAACCGATGTCTCCGGGTTCCCTGGCCAGCGGGGGTGTTGACTGTGATCCTCTGGCTCCCAGTCGGTAGACCAGGTTCGCCTCGGTTCCATCGGCTTCCACGCTGACGTCCCTGCGTGTCACTGTCCCTGTGCCCTGCACTCTCTCCTGTGTGACTCACTGTCCCTGTGCCTAGTCCAGCCTCCTATATAGATGCCTCTGTACCCAGACCCAACTCTGGCTCCAATCCATCACCTTCTCCTCATCCTTCTGCCCGTCCGGCTCCCTAGGCCAACAGAGTTACAATCTGATCCCCCGGAAGGGGAGCGCTCTTCAAGCAAGCCCACCCCCAAGCCTACAAGCCCAAGCTAAGCCGCCAAGCCCACAAGACACACCCGTCCTCCCGCCCAACAACACCACCGCCACAATCGGCACCTTACCGCCACAATCGGCATACTACCGCCACAATCGGCATACTACCGCCACAATCGGCACACTCGTCCCCCACAGATGGGGCAATGATTTTTAGGGACAACACACGACGGAACAAAACGTGTCGGGTATCGTCAACGAGACGAAATTCCTCCAACGACAAAACGGCGCAGGCGAATCGCAGAAAGCGGGGGTGGCTGCTCATCAAGTGCCCCACCCACGGCTACACGCCCCGGATTGCCAATTCATCCGGGGCACCTGGGGAAAGGATGGGGGGGGGGTCACCCAACTTCTTCCACTCCTCTTTTTCAACAACAAAGAGAACCCAAACAGATCAAGACGGTTGACGCATAGCGCCCGTTCATTTCCCATGCCCAATGGACCCCACTGGCACCAGGCATGCGGAACCAAACAACTACCAAACGCATCCAATTTTGATGCCAAACGACCTTGGACCGCATTTACTCCAAGTTTCCAATTTTCTTTCACTACATAACTGGTGCTTTTTACTTTTGCCCACCAAATCGCTTCGGGGCGCAACCCCTACTACTTTTACTTCTAAGACTTCTACAAGCATCTGGCGGTCGCACAATACACCAACCACAAGCGCTCGGCTCGTTCAGGTGTCATCCTGGACAGCGGGGGTGTAGGCCAGTCGTGTGGCCATGCACAACTCCAGGCCATTCGTCCCGGTTGCCACTCAAGTCCTCCCCTCTCTACATCCACTGGCAGGAGCTCATCCCACAACCGATGTCTCCGGGTTCCCTGGCCAGCGGGGGTGTTGACTGTGATCCTCTGGCTCCCAGTCGGTAGACCAGGTTCGCCTCGGTTCCATCGGCTTCCACGCTGACGTCCCTGCGTGTCACTGTCCCTGTGCCCTGCACTCTCTCCTGTGTGACTCACTGTCCCTGTGCCTAGTCCAGCCTCCTATATAGATGCCTCTGTACCCAGACCCAACTCTGGCTCCAATCCATCACCTTCTCCTCATCCTTCTGCCCGTCCGGCTCCCTAGGCCAACACTCAGCCTGAGCGCCTGAGCGTTCATCCGGTGTCTGCTCCCACACGTGCGCTGCCCGTCACGCGTCAGGTCTGATTTAGGTAACCAGGATTCTTTTATTCCCTCAAGCTCTCAAGCCCCGTCCTTAGCCATTGCTCTGTTTTTTCTTACGGCAACAAATCATGTACCTCTTCTTGACTAGCCACTAATTGGTTGTACCTGCCTTCCCTCGACTTTTATACAGTACCTGTCCAATTAGGAGAGGGGAATAGTGTTACCTGCAGAGGCCAAGATCCTCTGGGTCTCACCAGTTGTTTACAAACCGCAATAAGGGGCACAAGCAGTGATACCAATAATGAGGGGGTGGGCATGAGAGCGGAAAACCATCTCCATCACTATAAGAGACCCAAAAGTTCAGCTGCAGCACCTTTCAGTGCTTAATCAACACCTATAGCTGTCTTGAGCATAGTATTCTCGCGTCGTCATGGCTACAGAGAAGGAAGAACGGACCTTGAAAGTGCCCTGGGTACTTTGCCTTCTAATTCCCTAACGGGGCCGAAGCTCAAGCTTTGTTGCGACCGAATAACTTCATTCGCCTTGCCTCAGCCGATGCTGGGGGAAGATCCAGAGAAGAGATCTGTGGTAAATTCTAACCGCACTCTATTGGGCGGCACACCAGTTCGTCAGTCGCATACAATGCGTTCGATGGTGCATTTTGGGGTGAGCCTGTGAGGCTGCTCAGGCTGAGCTGCGGTTGGCGTGGAACACCAAAGAGCGGACGAATGTCCGATGGGCAACAGTCCAGTCCATCTATGAAATTGAAGCGGATGCGTTGTTGGTGTTGGTCTGCCCAAGCGTTAGGGTTTCTGCAGGGGAACAGTGTTGCTTCGCGCGCGCATCCACAGGGGAGAGTGGCGCCGTGCCTCTGCGGCTCCTTCGGATTCAATTTTTTCCAGGCGCAGAATGGGCTGGGGAGCAGAGCAGAGCAGCTCTCATCGTCATCCGCGTCATCGCCCCGGGTGTTCATTTCCGCTCTCCCACCACCACCAACCACCCGCCCCTCCCCATGTCTGCTACCGAGCCTAAGAACGACCCCCTCGCCTCCACCGGCAACGACCCCGGCGAGGAGAACGACCCGCACTACGAGCCGGTCATCAAGCTCGAGAAGCAGTCGAGAACCAAGACGCTCGAGGAGGATGAGAATGTGGTGTACAAGGTGTACGTCTCCGTCTGCTTTGGACCGTTTATTGCTCTGAACGCTCAGTTCAGCATCCTAATAATAATTTTTTGTGTGCAGCCGCGCCAAGCTTTCCGTTTCGGACCCCGAGGGCAAGCAATGGAAAGAGAGGGTACTGGGGATGTGCGTCTGCTCCAGCACAAGCACCAAGAAGGTGCGTGTTGTGATGCGGCGACGAGACAAGACGCTCAAGGTGTGCGCGAATCACTACAGTGTGTATTACCTCTACTGAATTCCGAACTGAATTCCTGTTCGGAATGCAGGAGATGAAATGCTAACTCGGCTGAACAGTTACCTCGGACATTGAGCTCAAGCCCAACGTTTCGTCCGACCGGTGTGGGTGTACAACGTAGCGGCGGATGTGTCGGATGGTGAGCCCCAAGCTGAAACGCTTGCCATCCTTTTGCCAACGCCGACAGTACGTCTTGTACCCTTGTTTGTTTTGAGGGATTGTACTGACATGTTGTGCTTGCAGACGCACAGTCGTTTAAGGCCGCCTTCGAGAAGGCCCAGAAGGGCGAGGTGCTTGAGCCGATCGAGAAGGAGTCCAAGCCGGAGTCCAAGGAGGCCCCTAAGGAGGAGTCCAAGGAGGAGTCCAAGGAGGAGTCCAAGGAGGATGCCAAGGAGGAGAAGCCCACCGAGGAGACGAAGAGTAAAGCATTCCGGTGTCCCTCCTGCAAGATAGCAATTCAGATGCTCATACTTCCCTGCACCACCCTTGCGCTAGCTAGAAAGCGTGAAGCTTGCAGGTTGAAGCTTGATGAATTCCATGTTCTTGCATTGCAAAGCCAATTGCTGACTAGTACGCCGGATAGAGCGACTGAGTTTGGATTCATTGCGAACAGCGGGCAATCCGGAGAGACCAAGAGGCCACGAGAGGCGTTACTACGATGAGATGGTCGACTGCAGTCTGATTCACACAACCACAATCGTTGTGCCCAATCCTTCATCGGCGTGCAAGGTGTAGCAGGGCACATCAACAGAGATTCCCCATCCTAATCTTAGCTCCCTTCGAACTGGACGCCTATTGTACCTGCGATGTACCTTGTTAAGCCCCAATAGAATGAGTTCATGACCGACATGATCTCATAGAAAACTACTAAGAGAGTATTAAATCAACCCCATTGCCCAGTCCTTAGGTGGGCTACACGAGTGTGTTGGGGGCTATGAGAACGGGACTGAGCAGAACGATGTAGAATCACCAGGAAACAACGTGGCCTGCGAGCATATCACAGTGCGGCAGCCAATAGAGCGAAGATGCAGATGCCCCAAGGCATGACATGGAACATGGTGCCAAGAAGATAATAAGTAGGTCCAAAGTTCGAGATGGAGAGGGGGAGATGTATTCGTTGCCTAGCGGTCTTCTCGACGGAATGGGAAGAAACAGGATACAGACAAAATGTTCATGTGAGGAGAGTGATGGTATCGATGTGGTAATGGGAAGCTGGACAGAGGGACGAAGGATATACTATCAAACTCATGAAACTTGGGACGAGAGCCGAAATGGAACCAGCTCAGTGACCATGATTCAGCGGGGGAGCAGGCCTGCTGAGGCAGATCATAGGCCTAAAATGTCCCTGGCCTCAGGGCTCCTCATGATTCACGATGCGTAGTCCCACAACGTAATAGTCAATGGGAACAAGCCAAGGGGAGTATATAAGGACCAAGGGGCAAGAGACCAGCGGCCGGGACGGGGATGATCGATGAGGCTGGAGGTGGAGCGTCAGGGTTCTTTGCAACGTACTCCGATGAGGGAGCGGTGGCAGGAGGTACACTCATTCAACTTGACAATGATGTTGTCACAGAACGGACAGCGAACGTAGGGACCGAGTGCCATGTTGACCATGCTTCCTGCAAGATGGACAAGGGATTAGCCCGGTTATGATTGGGAAAATGGGGGCACTAGATACAGAAGAGGGGTGACTTGGAGGCGATGCGTGGAGGACATACGTACGTAATGAGTGTCCAGAAGCATGGGACGTTGAGGGTGAATAGAAGGAAGTATGGCGACAACAGGTCATGGTTGCAAATAGCGAACAGAGGATGGGCGAAGATGTGGTGAGGGGGGATGGCGGGAGGAGGGAGAGAGCAAAGGAAGGAGTGCCAAAGGTCCGCGCGGCGTGTCTTATATGCGTGTGGCGCCGGTTTAGTGTAAATGATAAATGATACGGCAAAAACCGAGCATGCATCGGAGCCACCGATGCGGCTACAAGCGCGATCAAATCGATCATATCATATGGCCTCTGCCACAAGCACAACCCGCGGACACCCCAGCGGCACTGTCCCAGCGAGTGAGTGTGGCTGGAGCTGCCGACTGGGCTTAGTGCTACTTGGATGTGAAGCCTGGCAGGCGTGGTGCGTCCAGCAACACGTTCATCGGACACAGCTTGACGCTTTTGTTGTTGACGTTGAAGCTTGGATGGTCCCCTGTTGAGCCATCAGGTGGCTCGTGCTTTGGCCAATGTCCCTTCAGTTCCTCCTCAGGCCTAGGAGTTCCGTTGTTTTTCTCTCCTGTTTTTCCTTGTTCCGCAGCTTAGCCCCTGGTGGCGACTCGCTGCTTGATGTTCCTCTGTAGGCGTTGCTGGTTGGCTTAGACCACCACCACTACTAGTGCGATTGCATCACCCTCGAGGACCATCTAGACTCCAGGTCTCATCATCCCCAATGGAGTCTCCGAGTCCATCATTACACCATTGCATCATATGCATGTAACGTATGGAACGTATAGTCCCCATCATGTTGAACGTACGTTGACACATAATGTGATCACGTATCATACTGTGTGGTGTGGTGATGAGGGGGAGCTCCCCACTACGCCCGCCCGGTGCTTTTCTGAAGTGGACGGGGTGCTTGGTCCGATGCTTATTATGAGCTCAGCGATGAGGCTCATCGCTCATGCGTTCATAGCCCATCAAGTTGTGCGGGACAGGCACCGGCTCCGGGTTATTCCCCCGGATCCCTCCGTTCCCGGTCCAGTGGGTCCCGCCCTTTCTTCTCTTCATCGATCATCCATTTGTTTTCACCTTCTGTCTGCGTCTGTATCCGCACCCAAGTTCAAACAAAAGCTTGACCGGTTACCGTTACGCATTATGCATTACTAGTTACTGGCCATTTGCCGGTGGCTCTAAGCTTATGGATTACGGCGCGAGAAGTGTGGAGATTGTGGATAATCATGAGTTTGATGAAGTCCTAAGTAGTGCCTTGAAGCTTGAAGCTTGGAGCTTGAAGCTTGGAGCTTGAAGCTTGAGCTTGGCAATTCACTGTGATGCATGTGATCGGCCCGCGGCTCAAGAGAAGAGCGCCATGAGCACGAAGCAGGACACATCATGTGTGCATCATGGCCACATGCGTCTGACGATGATTGTGGTTACCTTTATAGGGATCGGCTGGCTGAGATACACACAGCTGGATGTTAGGCGGCGGGTGGTATGACGTACAGCTGGCAGATGTGTTGCCGCGGTTAATAGGTCAGGCCCGAAAGCCCGCCTGTAGTGGAGTCCTACTAGTCGGTCATCAGCGGCCGTCTGCTGCTCGCTCTCCACTCCAGGGGCGGTGAAACCGCGGTGAGACGGGGAGGAGGCGGAGGCGCTCAGGGGTACGTGCGAGGCGGCCAGGTGAATCATATGGTGAAGCGGAGTGGAGCAGGAAAGTGCGGCGGCGATTGGAGCAGTGCCGGAAAGTGCCCTGTAGTGCCTTCAGGGTGCCTCGCGCCTATCGCCGTTCGCTGTACCGAGCTGAGGCCAACAGCACACTAGCCTAGTGCCTCTTCGGCTTGCACCCCGTGTGGCGCCAAGCATCCGGCGAGAGGTGCTTGGCTGTCGCAGGCTGTCGCGCTGATGACATCGATGACAGCCATTGAATTTTATTGGCTGGATCAAACGTCAAACGCTCATCACTTCGACCGCACTTGGCAGCCTAGCGCCTACCGTCTATCGCCTCCCATCGCCCATCGCCTCCCATCTCGCCCATCGTCCTGCTTCTCATCAGAGTGCATCAGCGCTGCATCAGCACGCCCCGCATCTCATCGATCTACTATCAATCTATATTCATGTCGAAACGTTTTGTTGAGTCCTACGTTTAACAGATGTCATCCACATCGTTCGTTCTTTGAATTCCTTTCCCTTTCGTCGCCATGTAAACGGTGAGAGCGAAAGGCAGAAAGAGTACACACATGTGCATCGGTGCTATGGCCTGTTCAACGTTCAGTGTTGTCGGCGACGGAGGTTTTATTGGGTACGTCGAGAAAATGTACCACACCAGGGGGGTTCTTTTTCTCGTTCCGCCGAGATTCGGCAGTGCCGCGCCTCCAAGCTCTGGCATCTCGACTCCGGGGGGTTGCGCATTAACCTGCTTAATGGTTTCCCTGGAAGCTCCTTTTAGCCTTAGAATTTTTCAGTTGGACCACGTTGGAAGCCGGTAACTAGTAACTTGAGAATATAATGGTCTTGTTTATAGTTGCTCGTTTGCAGTGCTTCTCTCCATGCTCAGTCTGAGTACTCAGCTCCTATACATATGGTCCCTCACTCTAACCCTTGCTCTCAAAGGCGATGACGCTGCGCAATCGGGCGCAGCACGGGTAAAAGGTTGTGTGACTGGGCGCGATGAGCACAACGCATCGTACCGATAAGCACATGCGACCATGGCGGGCAGCGGATGAAATTTGCACATGGATAGGTATCTGTTGGCTCTCTCTCGATATAGTTTAACGGCACTGACGCGTGTTTGGATGAGATGTCTACGACATGCAGGGCTTAGCGTCCGGAAATAACCGGAGTGCCCCGTAACAGTGGAGGTCTGAGGCTTTTATAGACACCAGTCAACACCCCATCGCCCTTTTGCGCATTGCTCTCTACTTTTCTGCAGGCAGACAGTGACCACTAGTATACGGAGATCCCTTTGGCAGACAAATCATGTACCGCACAGAGGAGAAAATGCATTATGCATATCACAGTCTATGTCATCGGTGGATCCCGAACTGTGGAGTCCGACCCACAGTTTATAGGGGCGCTTTCCCTTGGAACAGAGTCCACTCACAGTTGATCGACGAGCTTGAACATTAGTACTGACATATCCGAACGGAGCTAGAGACAAGGCGAGGCGTCTGAGTTGAGGCATAGGCTCCCGTGGCAAAGTTGTGGTGCACCAGAACGAGCAGGACTGGGATGTCTGTAGGCTTTGCGCCGGAAAGGTTGGCCGGAAGGTTGACACGGGCAAAGACATGGTAGGACAGGTCCTGTCACAGAGAACACCTCAATCTTTTATATTAATCCCCAGCCCGCGGGATCCGTACGGTGGAGACTGAAGCTAGTGAACACGACGAATGATAGCGAAGGGGGTAGGGGAAAGGTTAGTGAGTTGGAATGAATGACAACCGGCAGCTTTACCTGGCAACCACTAGTACGAATGGGGGGCACGCTGGTGCGAACGTCCATACCGGGGACGTCAGACTTCACGTGATGCCGGGTGGATAATTACAATGGTTGAGGAGGCCATGCAAAGACCCATTGGTGCACGACCTATAATCCCGCGTTCCAGTTTGGCGCTGGCAGATGACCATCGGACCCTTGACCACGACGTCAGATCAAGGGTGACGCGTGACGCGTGACGTGCGCGAGAGGGCGATTGCAACCCTAGCGCCGTGGTGCAAACCTGCTGCGGCGAAATATTACACTGATGACGTACGCGGAGGCTAACCCTACTCTTTCTGTAGGGGCCAGACTGCTGCTGCCTTCTGTTTGCATTTGCTTGTCGCGCCGTCTTTGCCCAGCACCAACCTCCAAGACTGTTGACATGCCCACCGCCTCCACAACACCCGCAAGCACCGTGGCCACGTTTCCTCGGGTCACGGCCGTATCGGGTGCGTCTCATCCCCTTTCTTGGAGCTCCTCCGGTGAAGAGCATGCACTAACCGCTACGTTTAAACAGCAAGCACCGCAAGCATCCGGGTGGTCGCGGTCTCGCTGGTGGTCAGCACCACCACCGTACCAACTTCGACAAGTACCACCCTGGTTACTTCGGTAAGGTCGGTATGCGCCACTTCCACCAGCTTGACAACCACTACTGGCGCCCTGTGATCAACCTGGACAAGCTTTGGACTCTCGTTCCGGCCTCGGCTCGCGAGGGTCTGACCGCCTCGTCGACGGAGGTGCCGGTGATTGACACCCTGGCTGCTGGCTACGGTAAGGTGCTCGCCAAGGGCAACCTTCCCAACCTTCCTTTCATTGTCAAGGCCCGCTTTGTCTCGGCCGCGGCTGAGTACAAGATCAAGGAGGCTGGCGGTGTCATCCAGCTGGTTGCCTAAGCTCCCCCCGGTTGGATATCTGTACCGGCCCTTGGCGTTAGGCTGAGTGAGCCTTGACAGTATGGGAACGATCATTGGGGCCCCGCTGCGCGTGGGAGCGGGGTAGGGTTCAGTGAGGGGACAGGGGAGTATCTCGTCTCTCTTTGTCCCCTTCCCCTTTCCTCCTCCCCTAACGTATGGGTCTCACGCGATTGGTTGCCGGTTGCCTTGGGCATCTATGGCGCTATGCTCTTCCATGCGCACCTTACTAGGCGCATCTACGACCCCCAAAATGCTATTCCCCATCTAGCAACCCTCTTCCGAGTCACACGCCATATAGGTATTAAATAGTGCACGCAAGAATTGTCCCCAAGCAGCCCATGTAGTTCGTCAACGGTTGCGGGAGCAGGACGAGAACATACGTGCCAAGGGGTGTCGGGGACAGGTGGGATTCTCTAAAGCCAGGGTATGCAACTAGGGATGAAATGCCTTGTTTCCCATCCCTCTGTTGACAAGACGACTCGGAAGGTATGGTGAGTTTGTAGCAGAGGGACACCGCTTCGACAAAGAGGGGTGGTGCTGAGAAAAACTCTGTTACCACCTCAGCCAGCAGTTTGTTGCTATCATAGAACCCAATGCAAAAAGCTGCCCAAAAGGCCCATTCGCCACCAAGGGATGATATGGGATAGTGGGGCTTTCGGCATACATGGTCTGGGTACGACTTCCACCGTGCCATCTTCATACCCGGCGCGCGCCTGTTACATCGCTTGGGTAAAATGTGATGCACCCGGATGCCCGGGAGCTGATCTCCCGACTCATAGCGAAGTTGATGTCGCTTGTTAACCATCCAGGGACGAGCTTGCTGGATATCAATCTTCCCTGCCCTATAGCTGGTGATCATGTAGGGCTGGCCTGGCAGGGCAGAGGGCAGAGGCAGTAGATAAGCAGGTATATGCAACTGGGCTCGTTGGGGTGATGCTCTGTCGCGGATGATCCCCACTCTAAACGTGTTCGCTGAAGCGCTCCTATCATTGCTGATAGGCCTGGCACAGATCCTCATTAATGGTTGTCCTCGACATTGACAAATTGTCCACCGAGCGAGGTAATGGGGACTAACAACCCTTGGCATGAAAGTATCTCGATGCGTCCCAGGTCACAACAACCGTATTTCCATCCAGGTTGGTGGGCGTTATTAGACACTGGTGGGCGCCCTACCAACGCACGGATACAATGAAATGAGGCGTAGGATGGAGGCATCCCTCACGAGCGAAAGGTATAATGTACGGATGGGGGACATGCCACAACATGTGCCACGACAGCACACGTGAATGGCCAGGGAAAGAAGATGCAAACGAGAAGAGGATCAAACGATACGTCGCACCTCAAAGTGCCTGGAGACAGGGAAGATGGTCAGTCTACACTCGTCATTGCCCAAAGAGAAAAGAAACAACCCCTCTTAACAAAAAGATCTGCACGCCACACACAGCCAACATGAGCGCTTGGACCACCGACCAGGTACGAACCCGTGCATTGGTGCTTTCGGCAGCTAAATAAATAGAAGGGTTAGTATTCAGCTTGCTTCCCATTCTAGGAGGACATACTGTTGCGATGCAAACGCTCTCGCACACGAGGTAGGCTTGCTCATCCTTGACGGCCTGCACTGCTGCAGCCAAGTCGCGCACCTCGCAGCTCGACAGGTGACATGTCGCCTTCCTCCTCAACATAGATAATGCCATGGACGTTGAAGCTGTATCGAAAAATTGAGTCAGTCGTTCCGGCCCATACCCATACCAGGCGTCCTCCCTCAGCGTAGCACCCACCTCACAGTCTTATCCCCCGCACTGCTGTACTCGTTGGAGAAACAGTATTCGAACCGCCCATCGGCAGAGGCGACAAATGAATAGGAACCCGTATCCTTGCGCGACCGTTCGTACAAAGCGTTCCCAGAGGGATCGGTGAGAACAGTGTCAATGTCGAGCTGCGAACTTCCGCCCACTTGGAAGGACAGCGTCATCTGCGCAACACCACTAGAAGTCAGAAGGGGGCTAGGAGGGGGGGGGAAAGGGGAGAAGGGGTGGATGGCATACCTGGTCCCCGATGTGCAGATCCTCGAAGAAGCAGTCCTTGCCATATGGTGCCATCTCGATCATGTGCGCACGCGCTGTGGACAAGAGCGTGAAGGCCAGAGCGACGGCAAGGAGGGTGGAGCGGAGCCACAGTTGGGACCGGGCAAAGGACGACATGGTGGGCTCGTGTTCAGTCGTGCGGACGGCGCAGCGCGAGGGGAGGTGGTGGTTCCAGGGTGCGGGGACGGGTAAGGCGCTTGCAGGCAATGGTGGTTGGGCGGACAATGGTGGGTTAGCAGTTGCGGCTGCTGGCCAGCCTGAACGTTCGGTCGATTCAACTAGCCCCGGCGCAAGGGCTTGCCACGCAACACAGGAAATTGAGCGTCTCCACTTCTGAATGTTGCAAAAGCACTACGCCCTGACACGCCGCCCTTGGATGGCCATGTCCATTTTCAGAGCAAGTGCAAGCAAAAGCACCGTGGCAGAACCACCCGTACTCTGTGATTAAGGGGTTGCGTCTACGCCATGCGCAACCGATACGTATCCTAAGGCCGCTACGCCAATGGCGCAAGAGTGCCAGCTACAGTGCCATCTCTTCTTCATTCATAAATTACACGCGACACGGGCGGCGGCACAATTAGTAAGGAGCGTGTAGGCCAATAGCTGCTCCGTGTCTGAAAACATGGCAGACGTGCATGTGGGGCAGGCAAGAACAAGAAGCTCCAACAGAGCGAAGGAAATAAGCGAGAGAGAGGGTCATCAGGGATTATGATCCAGATCAAGATCAGGATATCAGGAATTAGTTGGCTGCCTGTGACTGTAACGCGGCATGGAGGAGAAGTGACTGGACGCAGCAGAGCTCCCCTGGGATTCCCGTGGATTTGGCGGGGAAGGGGACCAGTCTGCCCGGTCCGAATCGGAGCTGTGGTCAACGTCCGCGTCAAAATACTGGTGGAAACATGCGGCGGCGGTAGGAGACAAACAGCTGCAACATCCCTGCCCCGAACGTAACGGTAAGAGCAAATGCGAGGCTAGCCAAGAGCGGGCCAATGGGAGGTCGTGGGCCCGGGGCACCCGACGGGGTATTCTCCTCGGGACCACCAACATCGTCCAGATCAGGAGGAGGGGAAGTAGAACGAGTGGTCTTCGATCGAGAGAAGAGGCGCAACGGCACTCGTATTGGTGCAGAGAGGAGCCGGACCAAGGGAAAGAGGATGCTACCGACGGTGGGGGCCTTGCCCCTAGCCTTCGCTGCGGCCGAGGTGATGGAGCGGGATCTGTGGGCCGCATCGTCGTAAAAAGTCAAGAGATAAGAGCAAGCCATGAGAACACTGAGTGACAGCACAGCCATTGTGCTGAGGCAGGCTGCTAACCAGAATTGGAGAACCGGCTTAAGTGGCGCAGAAAGAGGACGGGTCAAAGTACGCGCTAAGAGGATGCATGGGAAAGTTGCCGATGCCCCATGTCCAAGGCACGTAAGTTGCTTAGGTCGGACAGACCTTTTTATCCTTTGGCGACGATGAGAGTAGTTCGGTTTGGTAGAAAGAGCTGCGAGAGCTCTGAGGGCGACGTGGATGATCTTCTTGTTGGGAGATAGGATTCGATCCAAGTGTAGACGACGTTGAATAAGTTTTCCCCTTTGCAAGGGGTGTTGGTTCAATGCGGTGTTCGGTCCAGGCACCGGGAATGTCCGGGAACAATGATGATACATCAGATGAGCGGCGCGTACGTCTCGCATCCTCTGCTGATGCATCCCACAAGTACGAGACAGTATCGGTTCGAACCGAACGAATTGAGCGTGAGGTGATGCTCTGTGTCCTTTGACGGCCATCGCTGCCAGGGAGAGGTGAAGCCGTGGAAGAGGGCGACGAACTGTGCGATTGAGACACCTCAGGAATTACATCAATGCCGTTATACTCCTGTTCCCCTGTTGGGTTGAAGATGGAATGAGCCGAATAAAAGCTATTTCTAGCCGAGGGGGTTGAACGATCAGAACGAAGAGATCCCTCCACCGAAGCACGGCTGGACCTACGCGAACGTGACGCTAGACGGTTCCGATCGCTTGAACGGGAAGACCAATTGCTCGGGAAATTTTCCAGTTCTTGGGATTGATGACGACGATTGCGCTTTAGGTGTTTACCCGTTTGGGAAGGGGGGCATCGGTTTTGGCTAAGCGGGTGGGGTCGGAGGCATGGGTACGGGATTTATGAGAGGCTTTCCTCAGCTGCTGCTCCTGCCGCTGCTGATGCTGATTCTTTAGCTCCCATCGAGCTTGCAGTAGCTGGGCCGCTGAGCGGGCGGAGTTCGAAATATCGAGAGCTGTTGGTCCATGGCCACTGGGAAAAGGTTCAACGGGAGGATGGCCTAATGGCGGATGGTCTCCTCCTTGGGTGGAGGGGGAGTAGCGCTTGAGGCGTGCGCCATGTCGGGGTGGAGAGCGAGGAAGTAGGGGTGATGGAGGAGAAGGGGCTGGAAGGCCGGTGGAGACACTGGACAGTGCTTTGGAGAGTCCACTGCTGGCGATGCTGGTTGGCGGGTGTGGATATGGCGCTTGGTGCGGCGACTGGTGCGCGCAGAAAAATAGGGTCGGTGCTGCGCTCACTGCTGGATGTGCTGGCCGAGCCCATGGCGTGAGGAGGTAGAAGCCAGGGGCAAGGGCAGACGGATGGAAGTTGAGAGTTGAGAGAGGCTCAGCAAGTTCACTTGCTCCAACCCACGAGCAAGCTTAGTGGCAAGGGCGCAGAGACAAGAACAGGCGACAGGCCTACGCAGACCACAGGCAGATATCTCTGTTGTCTGAGATCTGACTCCGAGTCGCCATGGCCTGTCCTGCCCACTGCAAGCTGCGTGCGGCGGCCAGAGCATGCCCGCCTGGGCTTAGCGGGTTCTGCTGGTGGCTGATGCCCTGACGGACGACGACCGTTCGGCTGAGGCGCCGAGGCCCTGACAGCCCTGAGGCAAGGGCTCAGCCTGAGCCACTGAGCCTGAGCCTGAGGGCACGACATCTCCTAATCGAGAATGAAAAATCTGGTCAGGCCTCTGGGCTGAGCGCTGCTGAGGCGCTGAGGCGAGGTGGACCTCGGGCTTTGGACGTCGCAGTGGGCTCCTGGATCTCATCGGTGGAATCGGTGATGATCATCCACGCGTGCATTTTCCGTCTGCGCGTTTTCAAACGAGGAGCTGCTTGCACACTGCCCCTGTGCGGAGCTCTTTTCACGGCCGCTTTTTTCACGCTCGGCGGTCAAGCTTCGAGTGAATCTAGGGAATACCGCAACCCTGTCTCAGTGTAAAATGAACCCAAAGTGGCGCCGAAGGTGGCGGTTCCGGCGGGACGTGCCAAACATCACGAGGTGACTGATATTCCCTGTGAAAATGTCCCCCGCCGTTTACGTCAATGCGTGATACATCAATGCGTGACGCGTGAACGTTGAACGCGAGACCGATGGCAATCACTTTCACGGCCACGATCGAATATCGACGCCCAATGGTACCATTGCATCACCTAGCCAGGGGGGTGTACCACCTACCCATAATTTTGATATCTGATCTGCCCCCCTTCTGTCTAGCTTTACTACTTACCTAACGCGTTACGCGTTACGGCGTGAATATGTGAATGGGGAGCGAGAGCTGGTAACTCATAGGAGTTGTGTCCTGTTGTGCCACGCATTCCGCGCGTTCCGCGTACTCAACGTTCAACGTTCACAACGTTCACATGTTCACATATCACATGTGATGTCCCCTGTAAACGCGAACGCGTGAACGCGTGAACGTGTTAGCCGCGACCGCACATGCCTCTCAGATCTCACACCAACTCACACCACGTACCTAATCGTGTGGCAACAACCATAACGTCAACGGTAGTTGCCGGGAGTTGCTTGTCCCCGCCCAGACCGTTCCATCCATGACGCTGGCGCGGATGAAGCGGACGACTCCATGGCCACTCGCCACGTCCGAAACTCGTCTTGTGCGCCTTATACTTTACGCGTTTCGAGCCTTCGCGCTACGAGTCAAAAGGGCGTTATGCTTTAGGCGTTACGCAAGTATAATAATAGCACGTGACCCTCGTGCCTGCGTGAATCCCAAGCATGAACTTTTTTTATAGGTTTTATAAGTTTTACAGTTGTGAAAAGCTTGAAGGTCAAAGCTGCTCAAGCGCTCAAGCGCTCAAGGCTCAAAAGCGCTCAAACTTCAAGTGAAGCTTGAAGCTTGAAGCTTCATGTCAAAAAGCTTGAAAAGCTGGGTGGCTTAACGCTATAGATTCAATATCCCACCGCGTAGGTTTGATACTCACACTGTGATGCGTGTCATCTCCGCCGTTTTCACCATCATTTTGCCTATGTGCGCAAACAAACCAGAAGAGCTCAGCTCAACTGCTCGCGGTACGATTGGTGGCCACAAAACCATACATAATGTGGATGCAGTATAGTCGTGTGTGAAAAAAGGCGGGGGTTGAACGTTGAACGTGGAACATTGAACGTTGAACGCTTTGAACGTGGAACCTGTGTGGCGCGCTGGTGGAACGGACGCACCCGACGTACCGAACGCTGGACGAGAGAACAACTGATGCTACTGCTCCCTGTGATGAAGAGTATAATAGGGGCCAAATAAGTAACAGTGATCGCAATATATCAGATCGCACCCGACAAGTTGTGTCCAGCTTGTAATCTCAAGAGCAGACTGTTGTGAATACTGCAAGCTTCAAGCTTCAAGAACGTTTTGCGGGTTGGAAGACATGGAGGCACATGCGCTCAGTCGCACAAGTGTCCTCTCTTTACTACTAGTCGACTTGACCGGACCCAACGCAGGGGGAGGGGGAGTCTGGTAATATCATCAGATGCATGCCATTTTGCGAAAACGCCTGGGGACGGGACAGGGAGAGACCCGGCTTCCTCGTCACGCGTCAACCTTGCCTGGCGTTTGCCTGCAGCTCGAGCTCATCGCATGAGCAGGACTCGGCTAGCATCGTCATCAAGTCATCAGGACCTTCAAGATCAATGTCTATAACAAAAAAATATCACGGAGATTCATCTTCAAGCTTCAGGCTATAGTTCTCTGTGGCCACATGAATAGGACGCATACAAAACCAGTTTTCTTCCTACATACAACCTTCCCGCGTTTCCACACACAAACGGGTTCAGAGGAATCGTGATGTAGATATATATCTTTTTTCAACACTGGCCACCCACCACCTAAATGGGCCGTTTCCATGAGTTTCACGGACCGTCGTGGCCTCTCACCTCGGAGAAAGTGTGAGAACTGAGAGCTTCCCCGCGATTAGGGCGAAAGCTCTGTACGTGATCGCTCTCAACAATAGCGCCCTTCACGCGGCCCTAGTTTTGTTTTCAGAGCCATCGGTTGTGCAAAAGCATCGCCCACCGACTCCACATGTCCCCCCCAGCCCCTACCGCATGCCGTGCATCTCTCTCGTCTCTGTACTCGGAGGCGCGGTGCGCACTGGGCGTTACGTCTACTAGTCTGGTCCAGGCTTCTCCCATCTTGAGAACGAAACATCGCTTCCCAGCAGTCCGATCAGACCTGGTCTTGCCCGCTCTTGTTCGAGTCTCAGCACCTTCCCAGTTCGGTTACATTAATCCCATGCAACAGAGTACATGAGTAGAACAAGGCGGGTTTCTTCTAAGAAATTCCACCTCGAGACAACATTACACTCATAGGAAAAGAAATCGGCTCCATTGTGTCATTTTCCCACTCTTCCCGCCCTTTAGCGCGAGGGATATTGAGTGCATACGAAGCGCAGGTACTCCCTTCGGCGCCTCCCATCCTCTCGTGTCATAAGCAGAGCACTGAAGTGCGAAAGATCACAGAGCAGACAGTTGATGGTGTATGGCATTGCACATGAGCTACAGAAGCCAGAGAACATTTCTGCCCTCCAGGAAGGAATATTTGGGAGGAATGAAGAACCGGAAGGTTCCGGGATTGGGCTACCGGCACCATTACACCAGTGTGGCGCCGCACGAAGTGGGGCCCGTCCCTACATATAGTTTACCGGTACATATATACTTGGACGGCCATTCGGATGAGCCACATACGCGGTTCTGTGCTACCACACCTCTAACGCATTGGGTGTCGAGATGACCCGTTATTGTATTGTGAGCTGCAGTATAATGACCTGCTCACCAACACACCATATGAATGGTTTTTCTTACCGTGAGAACATGATTGATGGCGAAGTCTCGTGGCGGCTACTACGGTTCGTATGTTCTGTTGGTGATATTAAATCTCAATCAAGTACGTTCACCATGTTCATATGACGTTGACGGCCGGCCATATGGGCCATGTGTTGGAGACCTCATGCACCTTCAGGGGTCCCCCTTGATATCGGTCCAGCACAGTTTCCCTGGCCGCCCTAACTTCTTTAGGTGATCCTGTTAGTTCCTCCTTTAGCAGAGGAGAATGCACCCGCCACCCCGCCACGGACAACATTTTCAAACAGCTAATATCGGCGATGGCTCCCACCCTTACGGCGCTTTTCGTCGTCAATCCGGAGCCTTCTTCAGAGGAGGAGCGCAGCCCCTTCCCTCTATACTGTACCCCCCACGGAACCACAACAACAAAAGGACGAGCTCTTCTCCTACAAATCACAAAAAGACCGGGTGTGTGGAACGGAAAGCTTTTCCCAGTCCAACGAAGGGTCCTGTACCAAGTCTCATGGCAGAGACTAGAGTAAGAATCACACCTTTGATCCGTCGGATCTCTTGCTGTGGGCACAGTATAGCAAACTGAGAGGCGTAAGGTGCGTGGGTTGATGAGAGGGGACAATTATTGGCATTGTCGGGAAACAATGAGGGTTAGTGCGATATTCTTTTGGCTATTTATAACAAGCGGAGAAGATATAGGAGACTAGGATGGGGGGGGTATCATTTTCCTTGTGGGACCATAGTGTACCCATCGATTCATCCGCTTCCGACGGTGTTCTGTCGGTCGCGCCGAGAGGACACTGCTGAACCCGAAAAAAGGTTGCACCACAGACGACCCCAGGTGGAGTTGAGTCCACGGTGACCTTTTGCACCAGGCTACGGCACGACGGAACAGTGAGAGATCCTGCCGAAAGCCTATTGCCGATCGTGGAGAACTGAGAGGTGTCATGTCTCGTCCATAGCCACCACTACTATGATGACATCAGGATTTGTCTCGCGCGCCTGTAGTACCGGAGGGGTGGGGGGGGGGGGGGGTCACGGTACAAAGCGTCAGCAGCAGCACACTCTATCATAACAGTAGGGGCTACCCGAGGGAGACCAATGCACAGCCAGAGAGATGGGGAGAATGGCGGCACGAGCTCGTTCGTGGTAGAAAATACTAAGTAACAGGTATCGGATAGGGAGCACGAGCAAAAGGGAAAGCGAATTGAGCCAGATGGACGGGATGATGCAGAGTTGAAAATTGGCGCGAGCTTGAGTCAGTCGGTTCCATTCTTCCCTTTTGGGTATATATGACGACCCATATCACTCTTACTACCCCTCTCTGTGTCTCATGATTTCGACTCGCTTTTCCCTTTTTGACCCTCCTTCTGGTACCTCTTTTCTCTCCTCTCTCAGCCCCTGCCAGGGCTCTATCTACTCCCCTGCACACCTTCCTTTTTTGAAAATTCATAGGTTTTGTGGAACTTCAAGCAAGGGCAAACAAACGCTACCACGTCTACCGGGCTTGCTCATTCGGCGTACAGTGTGTGGTTCGCTCATGTGTCAACCCAATCGAGAGTTCGCCAGCAGGTTTGTGCGAAGCGGCCCGTTCCGCCTCTGTTCCACCCCTTCCTGTTGTGCGCCTCCGGGCTGCCTCCCGACAGATTGCATCCACACCATCTTTTCCCCTGCCTTGCTCGCCTGCCACTTCCACAAGGTTATGACCGTCTTGGACTCCCACCATTCGCATCCCTGCCTAATGTAATGCGAGTGGATACGAGTGAGCGTCGTAGTCATCATGTGTCATGTGAGCGACGAACCAACATCTCGTCTCTTCCATGGGACTCTTCAGGAACACTTTTTCCAGCGGTTCAACATATCTTACTGTTGGCAATTTTGGTGATCCCGTCAGTATACCCCGTGTGTGTCAGCATGCCCAAAAGGGGAAAAACGAGACTCTTAAGCGCGTCGTCCCTGGTACCTGGCGTTTTCTTGTGGTATTCCGCTTGCTCCAAAAGTCAATATTCAGTTGCCTGTCCTTCTCTCAACGTTCCACAGTGCCGTGTACGCCTTCCTCGGCACTCAAACCACGAAGACATTACCCTTTTTGTGTCTAAAAAAGGCCCACTCATTGGATGTGTGATCCACCCACCTCCATCGCTCCTTCTGTCATGGGCTCTCGCACAAAACGGTCTTGGTCTTGGTTCTTTCTCATCACTTCATCGGTAACACACCTGACATTTCTGTGCCCCCACCGTGTTTCCTCTTCTTCCACAACAGCCGGCACATTAAATTGGTATGTCCCGGATGAAGCGGACAAGCTTGGGATCCACTCTTGGGAGGATGGTCTTCCAGCACCCTTCGCATCACCGTTGTTCCTGTGATTGAATGGTAGATTAGGGAGGGGTGATACAGGATGACGCATGGAAGGGCGACCGATGATGCATGGTGGAAGCAATCATGCATGATCGACATGATATCTCAAAACACCACAAGTGTCGGGCGGGGGTCGACAGGTGGAGCCCTGTGGAGCCGCCGATCCCAAGGAGGGAATGCAAGGGGCGCGGCATGGAGGCAGCGTCTATTCCAGCTCGGCCGAGTCCTGCCTGTCTTGGTACGACCAGGTCAACCAGGGCCAACCAGGGCCAACCAGGGCCAACCAGGGCCAACCAGGGCCAACCAGGGCCTCAAGTTGTGACGGCAGCGCCAAGAGCCACTGCAAGTCAGGCTATAAGAAAGCCAGTCAAGCTAGTCAAGCCAGTCTAGCTAGTAGTCAAGCCAGCCAAGCCCTGTCCTGGCGCTGAGTAGCAGCTGAGGCCGAGCAAAGCTCGCAACGCGCATTCAAGAACAAAGAGAGAAAGCAACAGTGTGGTCTGAACTGTGGAAATCCATCGTCCCACTCCCATAGGCTAATACATGAGGTGTCTCAAGCTGAGGCCCTAAGGCACCCCTACAACGCTCGGGTTCGCAGCCCCACGCATTTCATCGGTCCTACCGAAATCTTCCATGGCCTCTGCGGCAAGCAGAAATGCAGGAGTACTGAGTTTTTTGCCAGATAGGTACTGCGCGGTCGAGTATGCCAATCTAACCATATGCTGCTGACATACCGCATGCCTACCAGTCTGCAGCGCACTGGCGGAGGGGCAATGCCAGTGTAGCTGAGTGTTGTGGTTGCTGACGGGAGGAGGCAGAATGCGAGAAATAGATGAGCACCGTCTGGGGGTGGAGCGGTGTGGGCATGTAATAGTGTTGTGGGAGTGGGCGTTGGGCTGTAAGATCGTTTGTTTGGTTTGCTGGAAAGCATGCGGACGTCCGACGACAGGACAACCGCATGACGTCACCTCCGGGGGTGCCCGCGGGAAGCGGCTGAGGCGCTGAGACTCGCTCAACGCCCCAGCAGCTCCAGCATGGCATAACGCTTGCTGAGCGTTGGCGCTGAGCCTGAGTGGCTCCGTGCGCAGTGTGCTAACGCTGCTGACGCGCTGACGCGCTGACGCGCGGAGGCAGGCTGAGGCGCTGAGGCGCGCTGCCCGGCACGGCGCCAGTGGGCTAGCGAGGAGGAAGCCAAGACGGACGTGGCGCACCGTGTGAGACTGTCCCCGTTGCCGGCATCAGCTCGCACCATCGCCCAAGCCCACACCAGCTCGCACCAGCCCACACTAGAGCCGCCCGAGGATCGACAATTGCATCACACGAGTCTCACCCCTCCTGCGCACAACTCCGACGCCCCCACACTGGCGCAGTGCTCTCATTGACTCGCCCCGGGCCCCAACGCTGAGACCTGCCTTTCTGCGTAACGCGTAATGCGTAACGCCCAAATCGCCCCACTCCTTCGCACTGCCACGCTCTCTGCCTCCCTCCACGGCCGCCGCACCAGCCCACTCTCCTCGCCCAGATCTCACGCCGCTGACATCCACCCGAATAGTCCAGCTGGGGGGCGGGCTACAGAAGCCCTATAAAACCCAGACCTCCTCCCACGCGTCTCTCTCCCAACTCCCCACATCCATCCGCCTCCCATCGCACTTCTCTCTTTCCGCGTCTACCACTCCCCTCTTCCAGCATGAAGTTTGCCTCCTTCCTCCCCCTCGCTCTGGCCTCCGCCGCTTCCGCCCTGGCCCTCACTGTGCCGCCCCAGGACAAGCTTGCCGCGCGCGAGTTGGGCGCGCTTTCCGGCGGCGCCTGGTCTGAGCAGTTGGACGCGCGCGCTGGGCCTGCACGAGCGCATCGTCTGGGACCCCACCATCACCCAACCTGCTGCGGGCGAGACTTTTGTTTCTGGCGTGCCGACAGTGATCAAATGGTTCGTCTCTCCCCGCTTCTCTCTCAGAGATTGTTCGTTTCGGATAGGTGCTTACCAGACCCGCTTTGCTCTTGACAGGGACGTGTCTTCTGCCCCCGAGGGTGCGAACCTCAACGGTCCCGTTGCTATCAAGCTCGGCTACGACGACGGCACCGGCAGCCTGCACGAGGAGTGGGACCTGCTCACCACCGACGCCAACATCCCCATTGGCCGGGGCCACACGATCGTCAAACTCCCAGACGGCCTGACCACCCGTAGCGACTACATTGTCATCGTATTTGGTGACTCGGGCAACGCTAGTGGCAAGTTCAAGATTGTGCCCAAGCCTTCGTGGGCGTAAGAGTGTTGCTACATGCTATACACACCGGCTTTTGTTCGGTTCCCGTGTGGGCGTTGCTCAGCTGGACCCATCTCGTCGGTTATGCTTGGTGCATCGGCTTGCTCTCCCTCGCCCCTTATTGCCCATCCTCTCCTCCCACAGACATTGCCTCTACCTCTCCCAGCATTGCTCCCTGCATGTACCTACTCCATCCCTATTCCCATGTCCTGCTATTGGCTGGATCTGCAACGATCACAATTTCATCCATGCAACCATCTTCTTAAGCATCTACAACATCTAGGCGAAGGACCTTGGTTAGAAAGACCGCACTGTGGCGGAACTTGTGAGTTGAGTTCAGATGGTTCAATGGTCGCACGCAAACGCCCAGGCGAATTGAAGTGGACGCTGATCCTCACCGGTCACCACGCACATACCACCCAACATCCATGTTCAAAAAGAAGGCCGAGGTGAGGGGCATCTGTCCCAGATTGTAGTACAGCAAGGGCAGGAGAAGCGCTCGGTTCAGTTCCCAGCTCAATCGGACCCAGATTGGCTGAGTAGGATGGATCCAAGGATGGTCGGGTGATATGCCACTATATGTTGACCTCTGGTCATTTATGGCCAAGGTCACTTCCGAGTGACATCATGTGTGATGCGCGTGTGATGTTTTCTGACGTGGCGTTTCCGACTCCATGATGACTTGGATTCGCTACCGCCTTAGCAATTTGATCTCCATCGACCACCATTCCCATTTGCTGCTCTTTGAGCTCTTCCTGGGCGTTAATATGGCCAGGGTAACTACGAAGAGAATATTGGGCAAGAGACGGAGGGAGAAATGTCTTCATGTAACAGGGCCGCATGCCACATACCATTTCTCCGCTATATAGCCGAATGGGCAGAAGGATGAGGAGAAGGTGATTGATTGTTGCCAGAGTATAGGGTTTGTGGGTGCAAAAAGGCATATATATATGCTTAAAGAGGCCAGGAGACTACTAAGGCACTGGCGGGCCAGTGAGGCGCACACAAGAGAGAATTGAGGGCGCAGGGGTATCAGTGCTATGTTGGGGCGATACCCATCAGCGTGGAAGCTGATGGAACCGAAGTGAGCCTGGTCTGCCGACTGGGTGCCGCAAGATCGCAGTCAACACCTAGGAACCGCAACGTATAAACACAAGGAGCAAAAAAGAACAGACAAGCAGGAAACGATAAATAAACGAGGAAGGCTGAAGAGAGAGGGCAAGAAATGAGGAAACATGCAGGGCTGCACTGTAGAAAATGGCGGGGAGGCAAGCATTGGCACACTCCGTAGATGGATCTACGACCTGTGTGATGATTGATGCATCGACCTAGGCTCACAATCGCTTTTTGTGCTTTGTTTACCCCCGGTTTTGTGGGAACATCAATAATGTTGCACCAATGACCGCCATCGAGCGGCGGTACGCAACCCCAAGGCTGATGCCTTGGCTTTCAGCCCGCGCCGAGGGGGGGTGGCGCTGGTGTGGAAGCGTATGGGGTTTCGCTTCTTCTTCTAATACCGCTTGTTGGGCAGGCAGTTGACATTCTTCTTCTTCTCGTTTTTCCTCTATACCAAGCGGAAAGCACGATTTGAAGCGTGCTCGGACCGCCCAGCTAGAGTACGAGTGCGAGAGGGGACATGGGTGTTGCTCTTGCATATGAGCAGCGGAGGCCGTATGAGGGCCAGTGCGAGCGAGGGCAGGAGCAGGATCAGGAACATGTGCAGGTGCGGGTGCGGGTGCAAGTGCCGAACCATCCGTGGTGGAAAAGACCGACGAAGGAACGAGGTAAGGCATGCTGTGGAACGTGGTCAGGAGAGGACGACGTCTCGTCGGAGTCTTCCACGCCCTCGTCATCGTTACGTCTGGCGGCGTCCAAGGTTGGGGGAGTGAAGAAGGTGTTTGGTGCGCCACGTATATTTTGCACGGGGGTATGCGGGGCGAGGTGGGATGACCAGTAGGAGGGCGCGACAGAGCGGTAGGTAAGTCCGGTGTGACAGGAAAGAAGGAAAGACGCGGGTGCGAGTCGAACACATCTGAGTGGAGGGTCAGGCTCCCTTTCCCCCCTGGTTCGTTCTTTTTCTTCAGAACAGGGTTGACCATGCTCGTTGGCGTGACGGGAGGAGGAGGGGAGAGATCCGCCTTGTCTTCGTCTTGTTGCTCAACCGAGGTGTTCTTTTTCGCGTTTCCTTCCGTACAGGAAGTGACCTTCGTTCTGCCCTTATCTTCCGGAAAGTTCATCAGGGCAACATGGTCCATATTAGACTTGATCGTTGGCAACCCTTCGGCCTTTGGACTGTCCTTGACTTTTCTCTCGGGACGAGGCGAACAATCCTCCTCATCGTTGGGGGAGCAGACCATGCCGCGTTTGACGTACTGAATAGCATCAATGGAGCTGGGCCCACCTGTTTTGGGCGACGTTTCCAGCGCAGACAGAGCTCGTTGCGGGGGGGAAACAGCGAGAGAGACGAAAGGCAGGATACCAGGCCCTGAGAACAACCCGGGGGGAAGCGAGAGGCCATGCGCCTAGCCGAGGCCTTCTTTCTGCAGCGTGGTCGATCGGTTCCGACCCAGGTCCGCATTCGGACTGGTCTGCTTGCTGTTGGGTCGAGGTCAATCGAGGTGTGGTTGATGATGCGGGTTCCATTAGTGGGTGGCGTCGTCCGACGCTGGAAGACCGATCCGTGGCTATATCTCGCCCCCGTTTGTCCCTCAAACTCGCCTCTGATCGTGCGCGTCCCGCCGGCTTGGCCTGCAAGTCCGCACAAGCGGATAACGAACTGTGGGACCCGCCGAGGGGTGGGCTGAGCACCATGTCCATGGCCGGACCACACGTCTGAAGCAACTGGCCCTCGTTCACGACCAAACGGTAATTGATCAATTGCAGTAACTGAACCTCCATCCGATTCACGTCCTGCGTTACAAACAGGTCGGAATGTTGTGCCCACACACTATTCTTCAGCGTTCGATCGTGAGTCATTTTGGCTGCCACAACCAAGGAGGCGAGAAGGATGCGGTGGCAATAAGCACTGGTGGGCAGGCACGAAGTGCATTGGGATAAGGCAGGTCGTGCCCGCTCAATGTAGACCAGTGCTACCATCATGGTGGGTGCGGATGCACCGGTCTGTTGGGTCAAGTGCCACAACCAGCACTCTAGGTCCGGGAGAACCATTTGGGGCTCCAATCGACTTGGGTTAGATGGTGATGGGGTAGACGCCCTGCGCGTATGGGTCGGCGGGGGAGAAGAGAAAGAGAAGAAGTCCACAGCGTCAGCCTGCTCTTTCTCGAGTTCCACCGTCTTCGTATCCAAGTCGGACTTGTTGACCTTCTTATTGCCGTCTTGCAAGAGAAGCGAAGATACCCGGGACGCTACATACTCTGATCAGGTGGGGGAGTTAGTAGGTTATAGTTCGCAGCATCCTCGGGTTGAACATGGAAAACCATAGATACATACCGATTGTTTCATTGGTCAGAGGGCGGGAGAGGAACTCGACCAGGTCCCCGTTGTGCAGTGAGATGAGAATGAATGAAGCTGGATGAAGTCGACCTTGAGTCTTCCTCTTGCGTAAAGACATGTCTAGATGCGTCTTCAGGTGGTGCCCTGAGACCAGGGATCGGATGAGAGCGAGAGGAGAGTACCTTTTCTGGGTCACGCTCGAGGGTCGTAGTCAGGAGGAGATGAAGGGAAAGCACAGGAGCAGGATTGGTGGTGGTGGGACGGATGAGAAGAAGAGAGCAATACGAGGGAAAAAGAGTGCGTGAGCGCAACGTGAGTGCCGAGGGAGAATCCACTCTAAAACGTAGGCGGTGGGGCGGACGCAGGTAGGCTGCGGGGAACCGCCAGGAGGAAAAGGGCAAGAGGGTGTGGAGGTGAGCCACCAAAGCTGTGTTGTTTGACCACATTATGCGTGTTTTGATAGATATAGATGTGTTGATGACATGTGGACATTACCCCGCGCTTTCAAACAAAGGCAGCAACGTTTTTTTCAGGATCAAAGACAAGCAGCAGTGCTTTTCTTGACTGGAAAAGTGTTATTTTGGCTCCGAAACGGTGGGAGAGGACATGATGCATGACCCGCGTGGCATGCAACGAACACGTTTTCGAGCGAGAAGAGTGTGAGCAGACATGGAACCCTTCTATCTTAAGCTTATAATAGTTTTTCCTTACCTCTTCCAACAGGCTCTTCCCAAGAAGTCATCAAACGTTGTGAACCACAGTGCGTAAAAAATCACTGTCATGCATGTCAAGAAGGCTATCTGTTGCATGTGCCATGGAAGGAGAGGAAGGAGAAAATGAGTGACACAAGCAGTTGTCAAGAATACCTCATGGCCCCTCTTGAAGGTATGATAGGGACCAAACGGTGGAACGTTATCTTACGCCTTGTAAAACGACTCGCTGGACAACAGAAGTTAGGATGTGGCCAAAAGCAATAGGGTGAAAAATACGTACAGCTCTTCCACATCCTCCTTGGAACCAAGAAGATGCCCGTGCGGGAGTGGATGCCGTCCGGCTGGATGTCCATTACCCGCTTGGTACCCGTCGTGGACTTGCCGCCAGCCTGGAGGAGATGGAAAGTGTATTAGTATTGACCTGTGCAAGTACAACAAAGGGAAGAGACATACCTGCTCCACTAGGAACGACATGGGGAACGCCTCGTACAAAATGCGCAGCTTGCCCGACTTGCTCTTGCTGTCCGCTGGGTAGCCAAAGAGGCCCCCGTACAGCAAGGTGCGATGCACATCAGCCACCATCGAGCCAATGTAGCGAGCTGAGTAGGGCTTGCGGCCATCCTTGGGAAACTTGACATGGTCGAGGTACTTGAGGGTGGGCTTGTCGTAGTATGCGGCATTCCCCTCGTTGATGGAGTAGATCTTTCCGCGAGGAGGGATCTTAATGTTAGGGTGGGTGAGGATGAACTCGCCCAGAGCATTATCAAGCGTGAACCCATTTACCCCATTTCCTGTGGTAAGGACCAGGTTGGCCGAAGAGCCGTACATGCAGTAGCCGGCAGCTACCATCTCGTTGCCGGGGCGGAGCACATCCGCCAGTGTCCCTTTGCTACCGGGCTTGACGGCGTAGATACCAAAGATGGTGCCAATGTTGACACCGGCATCAATGTTGGAACTGCCGTCGAGAGGGTCAAACACGACACAGTAGCGCCCGACAGTGGCCTTGGGCGAGTCCTTAACAAAGATAGCCTCGTCCACCTCCTCCGACACGAGCACCGCAGTCTTGCCGCTAGCACGGAGGGCGTTGACCATAATCTCGTTGCTGAGCACATCGAGCTTCTTTTGGTCTTCCCCCTGCACGTTCTCGGCTCCAGCGAGGCCGACGAGGTTGATGAGACGCGCCTTGCGCACGTTGGACTCGATGAACTTGCACGTGGTTTGGAGCGCGGTGAGGAGGATGGTCAGATCGCCGGTGACGTGCTCGTGAGTCTTGCGCGCCTCAATCTCCGACTGCAACACCCAGCGCGTGAGGGTGATGATGTCGGTCTCGGGGGGGAAGTAGTCGGCAGTCATGGCGGCGGGATCGGGGCGAGGTTGGCGAGGTTGGTGGAAGAGGGGAGAGAACACACGGGCTGGGAAAGCGACCGGAATGGTGCACCCTCAAGCTTCAAGGCATATCAAGTTTCACAGCGCCAGCAACGCGCTGCCGCTGCTGCTGCTGCCCCTCTGCCGCCTCCCCGCTTCCAGCTGGACTTGAAGCTTCGCGGTGATTTCACACCTACTCCCAGCAGCGCCGGACGAGGCGGGGATGGGGGGGAAAGCGGTGGGGTGCGGGGCACGACACAGGCCCCGCGCCTGCCCGACAACGGTTACCGTTACCCCGGTCACTGTCTCTTGGCCACCCAGCGGGTCGGGCAGGGACGGACAGGGACGGGCCCGTGCGTCGCAGCCACCCACACTGGCGCCATGCTACTCTGCACAGACCCACCCGCCCCTTCTCACGGGCACCACTCCAGTGTCCCTCAACCGGCCCGCTGCCACGCCTCGTCCGGTTTCTCCCGGCCACGCCCAAGACATGTCGGACCGCACGCCGCCGGCGATAAGAGTGGAGCCCGCTGCAATGTTCAAAGCGAGTGGCACATCTCACCAGCAATCCGTAATCCTGTTGTGCCTCCTGCAGGCCTCACCGGCCTCACCTCAGCCCCATCTCAGAGGTCCCAGTGAGGATGGCGTTGGGATGGCGGTAATCGGATGACGTAAATGCTGCTGGCTGATGGTACTTTGACGCAGTTGGTGCAAGCAAAACCTACAGGTCTATAGCTCGGCGGATAGGTGTGTAACATGTAAAACACACTTGAGATACCTTCGATGACAGATGGTCTCTAAGATCAGAAGGAGGGTTTTCATATATGCTTGCCTTCTCGGAGAAAATGACGGAGAGCCAAGTGAGTGAGGTGCTTTTTATTGGCACACCTCCGTCATGTTTCGCACGCACCACTTGTACACAACATTCACACTCACCTTTTTTAGTACCCGGTAGCCGTGGCCTCAATGTTGTTCGCAACGCCCTCCTTAACCAGATACCGCAGGAATGTCCGCTGCGATCGACGCACCTCATCCAGCTCACTCTTCAAACTCTTGGCTGTGGCTGTAGAGAAGTATCGTACTGTGATATTGGATTCCCGCGAGCCTGATATCCGTTGCTCCGGCGCGGGGGTTCATTCAGAGAGCCCAATAGCAATGTAGTCTTGTGCAAACGCGCCGAGAACCCTCTCTTTCCTGTGTCACCATCCTTGTTTTTTCGCCTTGGTGCAGCAAGGACCAAAAACAACACCACTTCACCTGTAGGCGACAGTCGCGTAGAGTATCCTTCAAATCAGTCAACAGATTGGTCCGCGCCAACCGGGTCCGAGTGGCCGACCCCTCTTCGTAACCCTGTAATATGCTTGAATCAGAGCTTCTTCCTGTTTGTACCTCGCCTCTTGATCAGCGACCTCATTAGCCAACTGATCAACAGTCGTTGACGGTGCAACGGAAACAATTGGATAATGCAGATGAGAAAGTGAATATACCCAGTCAAACTCGTGGTGGCATTTCTTGCAATAAATGCGGTCACACCCTCCATCCTTTTCTATTGGGACGCCACATCCAGGTGTAGGACAGCGTCTGGTATTTTTCCAGATCCACTGGCGAGAAAGAAGGTGATTCTCAATGCGGCCTCGTTCTTGAACGTTGATGCACATGCCCTGAGCGATTCGCATCTCATTGCAGGAGAGCCACCCATGAACCGCCTCGCCGCAAGCAAAGCAAAACGGATCGTGGCCTTTGTTACAACGCACAGGACTGGACATAGTTGTTGGGATGTGACGTTTACCATGGTCGTAGACCACCACTTCGTCACAATCCGGGTAAGGGCACCAACACAGATGGGTTGACTTGTTAACCAACATGCGATCAATATTGTCCATAAATGCCCCGTACGTTTTGGAACCCCCCACCTGTTGGATCATCTGGATGCTGAGGACATGGTCGCAGGATGAATTCATACACTGAATCCGACCCGTATGACCACTCTCCACTTTAGACTGGATGAAGCGACGGTAGCAGTTGGTACAGTATGGGTGACCACATCTTACTTGCCAGGACGGACTCGACGTCTCATATATCCGTCTAAAGCAACACCACAAGTTTTCATTGTCCTTGTTGTTCGCGACGGTTCTGGCGCGGGCTGGCAATCCGCCAATCCAGCGTTTGTCTTCAGCTCTTCAATTCCAGACACGGACAGGGATCGTTCCAAACGGTCACAATCCCAATCGAGGTACATTAACACCAGAAGTGCATCCTCTTTCGTCTGGATTGTATCATTCTTATGTCAGTTTCAAGGGTGGAATAGAAAGCACATTATGATTACCGGACACAAACTTACAGTCAGATTTAACTTATTGGCCACCTGCTCCATCAGCTTTGCACGCTCTGTGCTGGCGGGTGACTCCTCCCGGACTATCTCCGTGTACAGGGATTGGTGTGGCATGGGTCGATGTAGCTGCAATTCCCCAGATGTGTGGTATCGAGAAAAGGCACATAAGCCTGGTCAGCTCCGGCGGGTAGAAAACGTTGGATTCAGGAAGAGGAAAGGGGCTATATACTCACCGGAAAGGTGTCCAGGCGGTGAGGGATGTTGGAGAAAAGATGGGATATGGATAGCTACGGCAGGTATATATCTGGTATACCTGTATACACATGTACTACGAACATTTTTAAAGAGTGTTAAGTAACACTATTCACATGAACGTCATGAACAAGATCCCCCAAAACAAGGATGGCTGACATGGTTGTTGATATCAACCTTGTCCGCTCTTCCTATCTCACAATGATGCTTATCTCCCACACGCTCTTCCACACGCTCTTCCACACGCCCTCCCACACGCCCATTTACTTTTGTGGCTTCGATTAGAACGAGATGCAAGGACCATTATATCACACTGTGGCGTCCTCCGGCTTCACGCGGTATTGCAACGACATACAGCCGCCACGTCTCTTCTTTTTGTATGAGTAGTCAGGTTGTGCGCATCAATTCACATGAATTTGATGGGCAAACACATCTTACACATGCCAGTCGTGTGAGAGCTATTAATATGGCCGTTTAGAGGCGTGAGCCTGCTTTCCACATGCTCCGATTGGGTATGGCCGCAGTAGTCAGGGAAGAGCGCGTGACACCGGCTACTAGTATGTGTTGGCTGTGGACAAAATGATGCTTGTCATGGGGGGGGGGGTCAATGAAGAACAGTTCCCGAGAGAGAAAAGCCGACGGGAATTCTTCAAAGCAACACATTAATAGTTTTCGTTTGCACCCCTTGGAAGGAGAGGAAGCGAGAAGAAACCCCCTCTTACTTCAATTGGGACGAAGGCGCAGGTACAGACCGCCTGTCCAAGGAACGAAGGAACGAGCGCGATGCCTAGTGGAACAAAAAGCAACCTAAAAAATCCAACATGCAGTGTTGTGTACCAACTGATGCAAAAGGAATGGACGAACAGGGAATTGAACCCCGGACCTCATGCATGCTAAGCAAGCGCTCTACCCCTGAGCTATCCGCCCTGATGGGAATCGACAGCAGCAGTCGTCAACATTCATGTCCCCCTTCTTGGAATGCCCTCCCTTTCCCACCACGTTTCCCATCACGCCCATCACTTTGTTGGCTGGCCTCAGTCCTACTCGCTAACGCCTCATCTTCACGTAAAGAGTGTGCCAGAAGAGGACGTACCTCTCGCGGGTCACAAGGGGCAGGTCACAAGGGGCAGGTCACAAGGCGCAGGTCACAAGGGGCAGGTCACAAGAGGCAGATCTCCCCTGCTCCCCAAAAACCAGCTTCTGGTTGCGTCCTGCTTGCCCGACCAACAAAAGTGACGGTGCATGGGGCGAGAAGGACCGACCCCCAGTGGGGGTGCCCAGGCAACCGGGTCGTGGCAACTCCATCTGAATGAACAAGGGGATGCTTGCTACAGTCAAGAATTCACAAAGGTTCTCTGCGTCTGGCTCACCGTCAAGCTTCAAGCTTCAAGTAGCCAAATCAACCAACTGACGTTAGCCTACCGAGCCACTTTAAGATTGCGCCACCATCCTTGTCTTCTACGTGTTTTCGACTAAGGGGCAGGTACACCTTTACTTGATCTGTTCCTACGGGATCCACCTTCAACGAGAGATGCTGTGGGATGGATTGAAGTTCACTTCGCAGCCACGGCCATGTGGGGAACCAATTCATGAACCGGGATCTGATCCACAAGATGGGCCCAAGGGGGGGGGGAGGGGGAACATGGAAGTGACAATGGTCGACCGGATTAGAGATCCATAGATTTTCGCTTAGTATTTGCGGGCAAAGGGGGCCACACTCGGGCACTCGTTCTCGTCCAGCGTGGTGGAGATGACGGGGCGGTAGTCGAGTTTGACCTTTTGCTCGCCAGGCTGGACAAAGTCGACGGCCGTGTCCCAGGAAAGCGTGTGCTTCATCCAGTTGACATCGTCTCGGTCGGGGAAATCTTCACGTGCATGCGCACCGCGCGACTCTTTCCGCGCCGCAGCAGCGTGCATCGTCTGTGTCGCACACGTCAAGAGGTTCCGCAGCTCCAACGTCTCGTACAAATCCGTGTTCCAGATCAAAGAGCGGTCCTTGATGCCCACCTGGGGCAGAATGTCGGCCACATGGTCAATCTTCTTCTTGCCCTCGTCCAAAGACTCTTGCATCCGGAACACGGCGGCATCCGTCTGCATAACCTTTTGCATGTGCAACCGAATGTCCGACGTGTGCTGCGGACCGTTCGAGTTGCGCGCAATGTCCAGGTCGACAATCGCCTTCTTGCCCGCGTCGCCCTGCAGAGGCTTGTGCGGTGCTCCGGGCGTCGAGTTCTCCTTGATGTGGTTCGCACACGCACGACCAAACACAACAATGTCCAGCAACGAGTTGGCTCCCAGCCGGTTCGCGCCGTGGACCGACACACATGCCGTTTCACCAGCTGCGTACAGCCCCTTGACCACCTTGTCCTGCCCATTCTCGTGGGTCAGCACCTGACCTTGGTAGTTCGTCGGGATGCCACCCATGTTGTAGTGCACGGTAGGCAGGACCGGGATCGGTTCCTTGGTCACATCCACACCGGCAAAGATGGCAGCCGTCTCCGAGATACCGGGCAGACGCTCATGCAAGAGTTTGGGGGGCAAATGTGACAGTTGAAGGTAACAGTGGTCCTTCTCTGGTCCTACACCACGGCCCGCACGAATCTCCATCGTCTCGGCACGCGAGACGACATCACGAGAAGCCAAGTCCTTGGCCGTCGGCGCGTACCGTTCCATGAACCGCTCTCCCTCTGAGTTGAGCAGGTATCCACCCTCGCCACGCGAACCCTCGGTGATCAGGCACCCAGCACCGTAAATGCCAGTCGGGTGGAACTGGACAAACTCCAAATCTTGCAGCGGCAGGCCTGCACGCGACACCATGCCATCCCTCCATCGCCAGTGCACGTGTGGGCCGAGGTGCAGGAGAAGAAGGCACGACCGTAGCCGCCGGTGGCAAGGACCGTGTTGTGCGCACGGAAGCGGTGGATCGTCCCGTCCTCCTGGTTAATGGCCATCACACCCACACACTCGCCATCCTCCATGATCAGGTCCAGAGCAAAGAACTCAATAAAGTAGTTGGACTTGTGCTTGAGCGACTCGCCATAGAGCGTGTGAAGCATAGCGTGGCCCGTGCGGTCGGCGGCAGCGCACGTACGGTACGCCTGCCGCCCTTGCCGAATTGGAGCGACTGACCACCAAAGGCGCGCTGGTAAATCTTGCCCTCCGAGGTGCGCGAAAAGGGAAGACCATAGTGTTCCAGTTCGATCACCGCGCGGGGGGCCTCGCGGGCCATGTAGTGGATCGCGTCCTGGTCGCCCAGCCAGTCAGAACCCTTGACCGTGTCGTACATGTGCCAGCGCCAGTCGTCCTCGGTCATGTTGCCGAGGGCGGCGTTGATGCCGCCCTGGGCAGCGACAGTGTGGGCGGGTGGGAAGAGTTTGGTGATGCACGCCGTCTTGAGACCGGCCTCGGCGAGACCCATGGTGGCACGCAGACCAGCGCCACCGGCACCAACCACGACGGCGTCGTATCTGCAGAGAAAGGGGTTAGTAACGGCGGTAGGGAGGCAGGGGTGGCGGAGGGGACAAAGGGGAGGACAACGCACTCGTGCTCAATGACCTGGTAGCCCTGGGGCGCATCGAGCGGGGCAGAGCCTGCTTGGCGCGCAGCGGCTGGGACGCCACGACACGGCGGGCAGGTGCGCACGCGGAGAAGGCGCGCGTGGCGCGGAGGACAGGAGGGGCGGAGCGCAGGGCGGAGCGGCCAAGAGCAAACATGGCGGCGGACGCAGCGGAGACGGGGCCGGAGAAGGTGGTCGGGCGCGGGGAGGTGGGGCTGGCGAGCTGGTTCGAGCGGCTGCTGGGCACCGACCAGCGGCTTGGATTGGATCTGCCGCCTTGCTGGGCCAGACTGGGCCTGGCTTCTGGCCACAGGCCTCTCGCCCCGTCCGCTCCCTCCGCCCTGGCCGTCTGGGGCATGCAGCCTGCAGCTGCAAGGGCCACCGCATGCACCCACCCAGCGTGGTGCAGCACCCGCGCCCGCTGCCCCCGTGCCGTCTCCATTACTAATTCCCGCCTCCACACGGCCCCGCCGCCTCTGCCCCGCAGCCTCGGCAGAGCCCGGCCCGGCCCAGGCCCCCCGACGCGTGCAGCCCAGCACGGCGCCACTGTGCTACCCGCGCCCGGCCAGGTGCTGCGCTGCCCCCCCTGTGCCCCCCTCCGCAGGCTCTGCCCTGCTCGGCCCTGGGCTGTCAGCGGGTTTGTCAGCACAGGGCACCAATTTTTCTGACCAACCAATCCAGGCCCAGGTGGTTTGCCCCACACTCGGCCCTGCTCCAGTCACATCAATCTCCTTGCTCTACATCCAATACCCACCCCGCTTGCCCCTCTCCTCCCGCCTGCCCTCCTGGGCATCGCTGCTCTAGGCAAAGGCTAAACGTACGTGGCAATCCCTGCGGCCCGCCCTCACCGCCCTCACCCCGTCTTTCCTCGCCTCTTCACGAAAGAGGACGACGGGATGCTGGACCACACTGCCCCGGCCGATCCTGGTTGGCCGTGTGTCTTTCCTCCCCCCCGACATCCAATGCCGATCCACTATGGGTGCTGGGCGCTGAGCGCTGAGCGGCGGATGGACCAGGCGAAGGCGGGGAAAGCGTGAATGGTGTGTGAGGCGGTACAGATTCAACAACGTTCAGGCTCAACGCTCAAGGTGAAGCCTTAGGCCCTCAGGGATCGTGCCCCTGATGATGCAGAATGCAGCAGAAATGTATAGCAAAATCTCTTCCAGTTCCTCTACCAGCTGCCCTCGGGGGCGCCGCACAGAGAGACACGCGCAGCTTGATCTTTCTCTCTGCCTTTCTTGAGATATGAGAGTCGATGGGTCAAATGTCAGTAGCGTACGAAATCATGCACACTGTTATATACCTTCCTCCCTCCCCCCCTCCCCCCCCGCTGAATAACGGGGAAGCGCAAGAGAGCCACCATTGTCGCCTGCGATACATGCATCCACGCAGACCGTTACGGTACTGCCTCTGCCAAGCATCGTTCGTGCGCCAACAACGTTCTGGTTTTTTTGGCCAAGGAGAAACGGGGAGACTGGAGGTCGGGGTGGTGTCCACTTTGCTGCTTGGAGCTCGGCGTGCAAGCCAGCGAGCAGTAGCCGCCCAGCCCTGGCCTGACCCGCGTGGCATTACATTGACATGTGTCGAGGAATGCAGAACGCGAAAGGGGTAGGAACGAAGTAGAACCTAGTACCTAGTCGACGTTCAGGCCGCAACACAACTAATGTACCTGCAGACGGAAGTCGTCGATTCGATCAGAGAAAATGATCGCAATGATCGAAGACGCGCAGGCACAGCTTCCCCATTTCGGGCTTACGACTTCGGGGCATACGGGAACATATACCACAGGGCATACCATGTACACATCTGACAACGCGCCAAAAGAGATGCTTACCAAAAGATGTACCCCGAGGTGGCCTGAGGCTGGGGATGTACCCTGATAAGTTGAACCCTGATGTACCCCGCAAACACTTCGTCATGCTGCACCATACCATGATCGATAATCCTCTCTCCGCCATGGTGCATAGATTTCCAGCCTCGAGCCTCGCTCGTACCTGTCACATCGCAGTTACTCAACTCTTAACTCGATCTCAACGTTCAACTTCAGCCGTACGATCGACCTGACCCGGCTCACGGTGGACTCAGTCAGTACTCAGTGGCCCCCCAGGGTAGATGTGCAGCTGTTGTGTGCCGCTAGAGTTGGCACACAAACACACCCAGACCTAACCCACGCGCCCCTCCTCATGCGCGGCGCGATTCGGACTCAGTTTCTCAGGAGTCGTACGTTCAACGTTCAACGTACGGTCATATTCTTTTGGTTTCCTGTCTCGGCTCGTGTGGGTGGCGTCGGTGGCGACGGTGCAGCAGAGACGGGGGGGGGGGAGGCGATTCCCAGTAGGACACTTTGAAGATGCATAATTGGATGCGCGGCGCTCCGACCACTCCGACCAAGGAACCAAGGCGACCAAAAGTACTAAGTACTAACAAGTAACTCTGATCCCGACGATCCCGATCCCGACCCGGCCGGCCCCGACGTAGTACCGCGCCCCCCTCGCGCTGGGGCTCATATGCACATGCACTCACGGCAGCTCTCTCGCACTCGTCAATATTCGTTCCGTGTTCCAAAATTGATTGATGATCGATGAAAATGGGAATTAACGCTAAAGGAACCGGGCTGAACCAATCAGTCCACTTTGCGTGTTGTGTGTGTTGGTGCCTGTTGTTTGCTGTCGACGGATAGAAACGGGGCCTGGGGCCTGGGGGGAGCTCTTGCGGCTCTTGGCGGTCTGGGCGGTGCAGAGCCTGCAACGGTAGGCAAAGATCTGCAGTGGCGCGTGGCGATATATATGCGAGGACGCGCGCGCACGACCGTGGGACAATGTAGGGGATATGTCGTTAATGATGCAGATGCAGATGCAGATGTGGACGGAGGATCGATGGTCGATGATGTTGAACGCTAAACGTGATTGCGACGCGCGTAAAACGTTAAACGTTAAACGTTAATGACGTTGTTAATGAGGATAGGGACATACAATGCACACTGGACAGACGTAAGCGTAACTAGTAACGCGTAACGCGTAACGTCGACCACCAACACATCTCTCATCGATGATGCATAAGATGGATCGCGGGCGGCGAGATGGGGTGGCGAAAAGGAATCTAACAACTAGCAGCTTTAACGAGTAACTCGTAACTATTATAGAGCTGCTGGTCGTGCGCGAGTGACGCGTAACGCGTAACTAGTAACCAGTAAAATATGCCAGAGCAGTAACTAGTAACAACGGAATGATGAGAAGGGGGGTAAGGCCTAAGGAGTGAGTGACCATAGTGACCATCACCAGTATACTGAGAGGCCGGTGAGCATCTGTCGTCCATCTGGCGCGCGGATGGTCGTCCATCGACCATGGTCCATCCACTCGTCTACCTACCTACTCGGCACGCGTCCACCTACTCTTCCATCCACTCCACTATCCCTCCCTTGTAGCAACAATCTAAGCTCTAAGAGGACTGTGGTTATTTGTGACATGTGACATTATGTGGCTGCCTACCAATGACATGCGTTTGTTGACAAGGGATGGTCGATGGAGTCGGCCGCCATGCACCATGCATCATGCATCACATGCGCCATGCACCATACCATGTGTATCATGCATCAGATCCCTCAGAGCCACTATGCATCACGCGCATCACGAACATATTCTCACATGCGGTAGCGCGCGTCACGCAATACCCACGGGCGCTGTATCGGGTTTTCGATTATCGATTATCGGCTTTACTGCGTTACCATGGTAGTACCCGGGTACTCGGTTATACGCTGGTTCCGGCTTTACCCGCAAGACCTAGTACTTCGTACCTAGCAATAGAGGAACGACGAACAAGCACCGCGATATTCATATCCATGACACCTGGCAAACGATAGCAGGGCACAGGGGGAAAATATACCCGCGGCCTCGGACGCCGCCGGAGTAATACCTATGAGCCTAACCCCGAACCCATACGCCCTGAGGCCCTGAAGCTTGACGCCTCTAAAGCCTCTGAAGCTTCTGAGATCTGAAGTTTCTAGCCTCAGACTTGTCTGTGACATCTGACATGGGACAAGGCTGGCACGCAAAACGAGGGGGGGGGGGCGGGGATTGCGGGGGTGTGGCTTGGAATTCGATGATGTCACCCAGGATCCTGGGGGGCAACTAGGCTGCGTGTGACAGGTCTGTGATGGTGTGACCAGTGACCTATATATCAGACCAGCGTGTGCCTCGAGATATTGTCCTCGGATTTCTCTGGGGCTGAGTACAACTGAGTAACTGAGTTACTGAGTGGAGGTTCTGAAGCAAACGTCCTGAGAGACCCGACCACATCCACAGCCCAGCCCACACCGACCGACCAGCAGGGACCAGATACCACCTCGGCATCTGCCCCTCTCTCGGCATTAGCACTTAGCGCTTTGCGCAAACGAACGGCTGCCAGCCAAGACAACGATAAGTCCGCCGGCCGAGAGCCGGGTCACCGGTCACCGGTCAGATCTCAGAGAGAGAGAAGAGAGAAGAGAGAAGAGGTCCAGCAGAGCGCCTGATTGATGATCCAGCAGGACTAGTATCTCCCATTCTTCCTGCTCAATCCACCTGAGCTCAGCGCTCAGCGAGCGGCGGAGCGGCTGAAGGGCTGAGCGCAGCGTGCCATGCTCCATGTTCCATGTTCCAAGTTACTAGTTACAATAGTTACTTGTTGTATTTATACTTTTTTTTGTGATGGATGGCATTTTATTGGCGGTTGTGCCAGAAAAATGGCTGGTCAGCTGAGCAGCCCTCTGGCCATGTCTATCTCTCGCAGCCCTTCTCCTGTCCCATTCCCATGCGTATCCTTCCCATCCTTCTGCCCATCTTTCTGCCCATTTTCCTGGCCCTTTTTTCTGTGTTGGTTCGATTGGAATTTGAAATTTGATGCATGATTCACCCTCGGGTTCTCGCAAATGCCAACCACTCAGTCGGGGTGCTCATGCGCTCATGCACATAATGTGCGCCCTGTGACATTGTGAAGCTCGCACCAGGAAGGTTGGAGCTTGAAGCTTGAAATTGGAAAAGGTCTTGTTTGCTATGGTTCTACTTGGGATGCGTGCGTGTGGAGAGACGTTTTTTGTCAATGGGTCCTATGGTTGCGCTTCAGCTTCATCGACTGAGTTGATCATCACATGCATCATGCATCAATCATCAACATTCAAACGTTTAACGTTCAACATCTCCCAGATGTCAGATCTCGCATCTCAACCTCCCATCGACATCTAACACCAATCTGGCATTGGGAGCGCCACGCGAACGGGGCGGTAGCGAAGGGGGCGTGGGACGGGCGGGAATAGACGGGGTGGTGGAGGTGGTGGAATGTGGAGGGGATGACAGCGGTGTCAGCGATGACATGGACATGTACATGGGGCGGTGAATCCGGCAAATATAAGATCTGAGACCGCTGGTCGGAAGACATGATGTGCATGATGCATGATGCATGACGCATGTTTCTCAGGGATGCGCAAGGTGCAATGTTGAATTTCCAGCGAGGGGGACTAGGGACTAGCTGCGCCGATACTGGGGACCCTGGTGTCAGTGATCCTTGCCTCGCCCGCAACCCAGGCGAAACCACAGCGCAGGACTCAGATCCTCAGATCCTAGGTCCTCAGCCCGGCAGATCTCCGGTGTGCTGGTCCGGTGAGCGCTGGCTCACCCATCAGGCTCATGCACCTGCACCTGCATATGCATGATGCATGATGCATGCTCGCTGTTCTTGCCATGCATGTCAGCAGATCCGCATGTCAGCATGTCAGATCCTCCTACCAAAAAGCCAAGCGCCCAGTCAGTACTCAGTACCCGTTAGTACAGGCAGGCGCTCCGGCGCTCCCGCAGGCCTCAGGTCCAGGCCACGCGCGGCGCCGCCACCGCTTCCACCGCCGCTGCTGCCGCCGCGGCCAGTGGAGGGACATGGTGCATGGGACAGGACCGAAACCAAGGCGCCCGGTCACCCGGTCACGGTGCTGGGTACCGGTACCCGCCACACATGGCTGCAGCAGTACCAGCTACCACACACTGCCGCTGCCCCTGAGGCATGACTAGTGGCTGCTGTACCAAGCAGAAGGCCGGCGGCTAGGCGGGGGGAACCGGGAAAACGAGACCAGGTATTTAGCAGGCGGCAGCGCCACCTGCCGTGACGTGTGACGGTCACGTGTGACTAGTTACATGTGAAGTCTATACGCTTCAAGGGGGTACCGGCGATGCAGATGCGTTATGCCGGTTATGCGTACGGTTTCCTATACACAGAGAAGAGGGTGTGTACAGCCATATGGGGATGTGGCGGAGCTCCGAGCCGAGCAAGCTGGGCAGGCGCGCTCTGGAAAGTAGATGCCAAGGCGCCAAGGAGTCTGGAGCGGAGCGAAAAGAAGAGAGCAAGGGCAGGGGGTAGAATGGCTCCGAAAAAATGGGTGCAACGCGATGCTACTCATGCTAGCCATGCACACGCCCAGAAAGCCAATATTCAGTTTGAAGCGCAAACAACCTACATAGCTGCAATCTTGAAGCCTGAAGCTTGACGTAGGAGCTGGATCCAACGTCGATGGAGCCACGACGCAGCGTCTTCGCTCTGGCTTCCTTTGAGATCTGATCGATGATCGACCACTCGTTCCGCGAGCCGGAATGATCGAAATGATCGGTCAGATCAATGATCGGAAAGACCGGCGAGGCCTGCGGTGAAGCTGGAAGGGTGGACGTGAGAGCGATGCACGTTGACGCTGACGCGTTGACAACGCTGAACGTTGTGGTTTTGACTGGGTGGAGCGGCAGGGAGGGGTCATACGCGCTGAGCTGCCGCGCGGCCTGGTTGGTTGAACATCGTCCCGGGTGAACTCAAGATTCATACTCTACTGACGGGTTGACTACGTTGACTGGTCGGCCCAGGTCGGCCCACGGCGGCCTGGGGAAGCGAGAGAGAGAGACGAGAGAGGCAATGCCAGAGCCTAGATCACAACCCAACCTAACCCTCGATCATTCAATCCCATCCCAGCCACCTGCCGCGTGTGGCCGAGTGGCGGCGCAGTGCCCGGTGGCCAGCCCAGCGCGCGCGTGGGGAGAGGCTGATGCACGGATGTCGATCCTAGGGGACGTCACGCACGGCTCACTGGTCGACAGCCCCTGCCAAGGCCTTCCACAGGGCCCGTGCCTCCAGCGCCGGCCGCGCCCACACGACGGCCACACCAGCCTTCGCTTGCGCTCTCAGCGCTCAGATTCATATCCCGAACTCACTCCCACCGCGGCCTCGGAACGTACTGCCCACTATGCACGGGGGGTCACCGGTCACCGGTCACTAGTCAGGGGTGCATCAGTGCATCAGCCTTGCCGGAGCGCTGTGCGGTTACGCTCCCCCCCAGCCGCCTTGCCACTGGGGGAGCTGGCCGTGGTGCATGCTGACCACTGCGACCCGACAAAGAATCCGCTTGGGCGCGAGCTTGCACTGGCGCCGTGCGGAGGGAGCAGCGGGCACGGAGCCAGCCAAGCCTCAGGTGTGCATGCGCCCCGCCCGTCTCGGCCGGCAGGGCGCCCCCGGCCTGCATTGCTCCCGGAAGAGTGGCGCGGTGCGGGCGCGGGGCCGAACGCGCAGTGCTCAACAAACGTTCACGTTCAACGCTCCCTGGGCGGGGGTGCGGGCGATCCCGCTCGCCCATGGAATTACGCCGAGCGGCTGCCGCACGCCCCCCGGGAAGGCTGCGGCTAGTGGCTAGTGGCTAGTGGCGCCCGCCCAGAGCCTCAGGCGTCAGAGTCAGAGGGCGGCGGTGATGTCATGTGTCGTACGTGTGATCCCTGTCATCGATCACGATGCTGCTGCATGCACCCTACCCCATCGCTGATCAGCGGCACCACGCTGATCATGCAGTGATACCCATGCATGCGGCTGGGCGCAACCCACCCATCGCACTTGGCCAGCGCGCGCGGTGGGATGCGCTCTGGGCCGCGCTCCCGTGCTGCGCCGGCGCCAGCGCAGTGTGTGGGTGATCAGGCCGACAGGTGATGCGCCGGGCGCGCGTGGCTGGGCTGGTGCCGCGCACAGGCCGAGCCAGAGACAGCGTCGCAAGGCCACCGGCCGACGCAAGGCAAAGTGCAAAATCCAAGGCGATGCAGAATGCAGAATGCAGATTCACTCTCCAGAGCGCCCAGCGCCCAACAAACCCTCGCCCACACTGCCCGCGTGCCCCGGCCGCCGTTCAGGCTGGTGCGCGGGGGAGGCAGTCTGGTGCACAGACGCTTCTCCCGGCGTGGTTAAAAGGGCTCGCTTCGCCCGTCGCTGCTGGTCTTTCTCTCGCCTCGCCCCCCCCCTCCACCCCCGCCCCTCTTCTCGCCCTCCCGGCCGCGACCCCCCCACCCAGTGACTCACCTCTCGTTCTTCTCGCGCGCACACCTCCCTCCCTCCCCCACCCCACCCTCTGCCAACCATGGCCGACGACCTGCCCAAGGGTTCCTACGGGGCCCAGGTCAACGACGAGTACGCCTCGCTCATCGACTTCATCAAGGCCCAAAAGGCCCACAGCGGCGACGAGGAACAAGACAACAACATCACCGTCGTCCGCAAGCGCGAGTTCCTCCGCCCGTGGAAGGTCCACGAGATCCGCGTCAACAAGGACGGCGAGCAGGAGACCGTCGCTGCCAAGGTCCCCGCCAGCTGGTACGTCTCCTCTCTTTTTCGCCCGGGTTGGCATTCAGCCTGCTAACTCTTTCCCCTCCTTTAGGCTCGAGACCTCGATGCAGCAGGGTCTGTCCGACTCGGACGTCCAGACTCGCCGTGCCAGTTCGGGTACAATGAGCTCGAGGCCCCGTCGGAGAACCTCTTCCTCAAGTTCCTCGGTTTCTTCAAGGGTCCCATTCTTACGTTATGGAGCTGGCTGCCGCTCTTGCCGGTGGTCTGCGTGACTGGATTGACTTGGGTGTCATTTGCGGTATCTTGGCCCTGAACGCCTTCGTCGGTTGGTACCAGGAGAAGCAGGCTGGCGACATTGTCGCTCAGCTCAAGGCGGGCATTGCGCTCCGCGCCACGGTTATTCGCAACGGTCAAGAGGTTGAAATTGAAGCTCGTGAGGTCGCCCCCGGTGAAATCGTATTGTTCAGGATGGCCAGACGGTTCCCTGCGACGGTCGCCTGCTGGCTGACTACGAGGACAAGGACGGATCTCAGGCTGCCGCTATTCTCGAGAAGGCTCGTGCCACGGCCCACGATGACGACGACGATGAGGGTGTCGACAAAGGCCCGCTATCATTGCTTGCGACCAGTCGGCCATTACTGGCGAGTCGCTTGCCGTTGACAAGCACATTGGTGACACGGTCTTCTACACCACTGGCTGCAAGCGTGGGAAGGGTTTCGTCCTCTGCACGGACATTGCCAAGCAGACTTTCGTCGGCCGCACCGCTGCCCTCGTGCTCGGCGGTGAGTCGCAGGGTCACTTCCAGAAGGTCATGGACTCGATTGGTACCGCTCTTTGGTTCTTGTCATGGCCTTCGTCGTTGGTTTCTGGATTTCGGGCTTCTTCCGCCACACGGGTATTGCTCAGCCCAAGGAGAACAACTTGCTCACCTACACTGATCTTCCTTGTTGTCGGTGTGCCCGTCGGTCTTCCCTGCGTTACCACCACCACCATGGCTGTCGGTGCTGCCTACCTTGCCAAGCGCCAGGCTATTGTGCAGAAGCTTACTGCCATTGAGTCGCTGCTGGTGTCGACGTGCTCTGCTCGGACAAGACTGGTACCCTTACTGCCAACAAGCTCTCGATCCACGAGCCCTTCACCTCGGAAGGTGTCGACGTTAACTTCATGATGGCTGTCGCTGCCCTCGCCTCGTCCCACAACATCAAGTCGCTCGACCCCATTGACAAGGTTACCATCTCGACCCTTAAGGACTACCCGGTGCCCAGGAGGAGCTCGCCTCGGGCTGGATCACCCACCGCTTCACTCCCTTCGACCCCGTCTCCAAGCGTATCACTGCCGAGGTTGAGAAGGACGGCAAGCAGTACATCGCTGCCAAGGGTGCCCCCAACGCTATTCTCAAGCTGTGCCAGCCCGACCCTGAGCAGGCGCCCAGTACCGCAAGGTGGCTGGCGACTTTGCGTCCCGTGGTTTCCGTTCGCTCGGTGTCGCCATCAACGATGGCGAGTGGCACCTCCTTGGTCTCCTGCCCATGTTTGACCCCCTCGCTCGGACACGGCTGCTACCATTGCTGAGGCCCAGAACCTTGGTATCGCTGTCAAGATGCTTACGGGTGACGCTGTCGCTATTGCTAAGGAGACTTGCAAGATGCTTTCGCTCGGCACCAAGGTGTACGACTCGCAGCGCCTGATTGGCTCGGGCGGTCTTGCTGGCTCGGCCATTCACGACTTTATTGAGGCTGCCGACGGTTTCGCTGAGGTGTTCCCTGAGCACAAGTACCAGGTCGTCGAGATGCTCCAGCACCGTGGTCACTTGGTTGCCATGACGGGTGACGGTGTCAATGACGCTCCCTCGCTCAAGAAGGCTGACTGTGGTATTGCTGTGGAGGGTGCTTCGGACGCTGCTCGCTCGGCTGCTGACGTCGTGTTCCTCGACGAGGGCCTGTCGACCATCATCACCTCGATCAAGGTCGCTCGCCAGATTTTCCACCGTATGAAGGCTTACATTCAGTACCGTATCTCGCTCTGTCTCCACCTTGAGATCTACCTGCTTCTGTCGATCTGCATCCGTGACGAGGTGATCCGCGCCGACCTGATTGTCTTCATTGCTCTCTTTGCCGACTTGGCCACCATTGCCATTGCGTACGACAATGCCCTGCTGCCAAGGAGCCCGTCGAGTGGCAGCTGCCGAAGATTTGGGTTATCTCGACCATCCTTGGTGCGCTGCTTGCTGCTGGTACCTGGATTGTCCGTGGCACCCTCTTCCTTCCCAACGGTGGTATCGTGCAGAACTTCGGTAACGTGCAGCTTATCCTCTTCTTGAGGTTTCGCTCACGGAGAACTGGCTCATCTTTGTCACGCGTCTTGGCTCGGGCACTTCGGACGAGAACACCATTCCCTCCTGGGAGCTTGTTGGTGCCATTCTCGGTGTCGATGCGCTTGCTACGCTCTTCACTCTGTTTGGCTGGCTCGGTGGCCCCATTGCCAAGTACATCCACTCGCCTCGCTTGCGCCACAACAAGCACAACTGGACCGACGTGGTTACCGTTGTGCGTGTCTGGGCCTACTCGATTGGTGTGACGATCATCATTACCGTCGTGTACTACGTGCTGAACAAGCTCGAGTGGATCAACCGTATGGGCCGTCGCGTTCGCTCGACCAAGAACGAGGTGCTGGAAGACTTCTTCACCAACCTCCAGCGCCTTACTGTCGTCCACGAGAAGTCGGAGGAGGGCGAGCCCGACATTTACTCGTTCGCCACTCGTCTCGAGGTGGACGAGGAGGGTAAACGGATCCCCCTTTCCGCTGCTCAGTCGTCGCGCACGTCAGGCACTTGCGTCCAACTCAAGTGCCTACTATGCTTTTTTGGCGGTCGGTTATTGACTTGACTGCCCTTTGGCTTCGTCCTGCGCGGGCTCACGTCTCGCTTTAATGGCTCGTGTGGTTGTGGCGTCGTTGCGTTGCGCCCCGCCCTGCCCCACTTGCCCCGCTACCCCCACCCGCACGCACCGTTTTTTCTTTTTTCTTTCTTCTTTCTTAAGCTGGTGGATCCCCCCTCTCCCCTCTCCCCTCTCATCCCTCTCCCTGCTTTTGTCTTTTTTCCTTTTTTCTTCCACTCGTTCTCTCTCCTTTCTTTCCTTTTCCCCTCTAGGCTTCCCCTCTCCATGTTTGCCCGCTTCGGTCCTTGTCCCGCACTTGGGTCCCGCGGCCTTTTGGCCCACGGAGGTCCAAGGGCCCGACTTGCGACACCTTATTGATTCCCATCTCCCCCATCTCTGTGTGGTCCTATCACCCCTCCACCAAAACCTGACCCGTTTTGTGGGGGGGCACGTACTCGGCAGACCTGTACCTTGGTAACCTACCCCCCACCACCTTCGCCTTCACCATTTCCACCACCACTTCCACTTCCACCACTTCCCGTATTTCTACCCGTATTACTAAACGCTATGTAGTAGTTTTGTATTCCGGTCTCTCTCTTTTCTTTTCTCTTTTTCTCCTTACCCATTTCTATTCGACGGTTGTTGTGTGCGTTTGTTTCCTCGTTGGATCTCCACGACCAACCCGCAGACACTCTCTGTTCTCGCCTCTCGCCTCTTGCCTCTCCTCTCGCCTCTCGCCTTGGCTTGACTCGCCCTGTGACTTGACTTGCCTTTTGACCCGACACTTGCTTCGCTTTCCTGTCCGTCGCCTTTTCCTGTCTCTTGTCCCTTTTCCTTTCTCTTTCGTTGTGCTGCTTCAGTCTGTTGCTGCCTGAGGCCTTACCGCGTTCTTGCCGTTCGCTCGCTCGCTCCTTTCTCTCTCCCTATTCCTTCCATCGCTTCCCTTCCCTTCCGACGAACTGAACTAGTCCCTAGCTCCCATTGACTCTCGATCGATCTGGGATCTTGGATCTTGGATCTTGGCTCTTAGATCTTAGATCGTAGACCTTGGATCTCATTCTGCTTGCCCGCTGTCCCTGCGTCAGCTGCGTTCTTAGAGCGGGACCTGCTTCCCACCTGCCTGCCGGCCTGCGTGTGTTGGGGAACGTGAAGGCTTGCAGGGTCGTATAGATGCTACGATGCAAGAACATGCTGGCTTGATGGCATGATCGAGATCGATGCCCACAGGGGGCACTCCATGCGCCCGCGATGCCCGCACCGACTATGATGCAACCTGGAACTTGGAACTTGGAACTGGGAACTTGGGACCTGCAATGGAATTGATGGCGTGTCAATGCCGTGCCGTGCCGGCCCACTGCAGCCGGTTCTCACAGTCTCTTCCTCGGGCCTCGGCCTGGGGTGTGTCGATTGTAAGTTTGAAGCTATAGCAGGCGATAGATATACTAAGCTCTTGAAGCTAGAAGCTTGAAGCTGGATGCTTGAAGTCAGTAATACTCAGTATCAGTGTCCATGCGTCGGTGCCACCCGTCGGTCTCTGAGATCTGAAGGCCAGTACGTTGAACGAACGCTAAGGTTGAAGGTGGAACGTGGGACGTTGAACTCGACGGGACAGGAACAAAACGTTCGTTGAGTTGAAAACAGTGAACTTGTATACACCCTGAAGCTATAAGCCTGCTGTGAGCTGAGGCTCAGCCCTGAGCGCCTGAACTTTCAACTGAACGCTGAACTGAACGCTTTGATTTTGAATGGGGCAGGCTTGGGCGCACTGGGTATCATCAGGTGTCGGTACGCAGCACTTCTCCCCGTCGGATTGAGATGAGAAATGAGTTCGATGCTCCTCAGGAGCCTCAGGAGCACAAGTACGGAATACAGTTGAGGCCTGAGGCTCAGTCCTGAGGCTCAGGGCTGAGCACCTCTCAGCCATTCTCCACCCCACCTCTCTCTCCACATGGCCCTCTCTCCTTACCTCTCTCCATATATGCCCTCTCTTCTTCTCACTTTCGCCCGCTGCCCGCTTGGACTGTGTTTCCTGAATGTCGGGGCCCCGGTGGACGACATCCAGGTGCAGCGCGGCTGTATTGAGGGGATGGGGGGGGAGACAAGTATAATACGTGCTCTCTGTTGTGGGCGATCCCTGGCGATCCCGTAGGAAAACATCCGGACAGCGTAGGACATTAGCATTGGGAGGTCGGACAGACTAGGGGGAGCGTACGAGCGTGGGAGCGTATACGCGCGCAGGGATCAGTACTGATCCCCCCCTCTTCCCTCCTTACTTGGTCGTATGCCTTTGGTAGCACGAGTTGCATTGTTGTGCACGCCTATATAATACCTGTTGGTAGACCCTTAGACCCTTCCTTAACTAAAGCTTCAACTTTGAAGTCCAAGCAAGTAATGCAAGAAGTGCCTCTTGGCCCGGTCGAACGAGTGATCCTCTCGACTAAGGGGGGGGCAGCTGGTTTTAAAAGCGCCAATTCGCTTTTTTAGGCTTGCTTGGCCTTACGACACTGGCAATTAATGCATGCAATTAATTAGTGAGATCCGTGCCCACGTCAACCAACCACTCTTTTTGTCCTGTCATCGTCGTCTGCTTCCCCCACCCGGGTCGAGGACACTCGCCACACCCGCGTGCCCTCATGAGCTTGCGCAGTCGCAGCCGTGGAAATGGTGCGTTGTTTTCTTCCCTTCCCTCTCGGATGCTTGCCGTTGCTGGGCGCATCTCAACAGAACACCGCCCAGCAGGCAGGGCGGCTGCCATCATGTTCACAGTGCTCATTAATCATTCTCCTTCCCTTTCTGCAGCTGGCCCTGAGGAAGCCCAGCTCTGGACTTCGATCCGCGAGCAGCTGCGCCAACTTGATGTTCTGCGCGACCAGATCAAGCCACTCGAGGACGGTACGAACGGATCCAGGCATGGCGGGTGACCAACCCTTCCTGGCCCGATCGCAGCTGGACGACGTGCGTGCCGAGCTGCGGCCGCGTCTGCAGCTAGCCCACGACTTGTCCGATAATGCGTACGAGAAGGTATCCATTCTTCAAGCCTTGCTCACTCCTCCCTCCACCGACGACGTGCTTGTTCGTAAACGGAGGCGAGTCGACCCTCCCCCCGCACCAACGGCTTTCCCCTGCCACCACCCCGTCCCTCTCCGCCTCCCACACCTCGGACAATCCTCCGACCCGCCCGTTTCCAAGCGCGGGAAAGCACAGCGTAAAGTGGCAGACCGCCCCTCTGGACCAGAAAGGGCTACCTCGGCCGTTCACTCTGCTGTCACTTCCCCGCTTCACGACCAAGTGCGTCCAGAGCGGGAACAGGATACCTCCCATCTACCTCTCCAGCCCGGGCGCAAGGTGGCGTTCCGTACGCCTCTGGTCAATGGGGACCCCGCGTCGCTGGAAGAAATGGATCATGGCTACAGTGGTAGAGTGTATCCACAACGATCACAATTGCTAGTGGTGAGAGACGATTACAATACCGAGTACGTCCCTTTTTTCCCTTGCTCTGGTACAACTCCCCCCCCCCCTTCCCCTACCCTAACCCCGCGATGATGATTTACTCTAACGTGATTTCATAGCAAAACGACAGTACCACCCTCGAAACTCTTCTTCCCCTCCCGAATCGGGCCGGACGCTCCCACCGCGGGAGTACGCTATGGGACAACAAGTCTTGGCCGTCTACCCCGACACGACCATCTTCTACCCTGCCACCGTCATGGGCGGAGGGCCTACAGGCAAGGTACGTACTTCTTTCAGTGGGGGGTTGGGTGAGAGGGCCGACGGGCTGATGCGCCAGCAGACCCACCAAAGCGATCTAGATCGGCTTTCGTCCACCTACCAACTCATGTTTGAAGAGGATGGTGGGGACATCAAATCGATAATGTGGCGCTTGTGGTGGAACGACCATTGGAGGGGTGGTAACAGGGTAACAGAGTAACAGGGTACCATGGTGCCATGTTATCACTGATGGAACATCTCCGCAACTTCCAACCTGCCTCTCTCTGTTTTGCTTCTCTTTTTTGTCATGTGGGGTCATGGATCGGTGATGAGCACGGAGCTTCTTCGAGGATGGATTACATATCTTAGGTACCGCCATTGCATGCCCATGCCCTGGAAGGGAGAACCCGCATTGTCTGGCTGCTAGTGTGGCGTACGTTTTGGCAAGTAAGGGGTGGCAAGCACATGTGGAGAATACTCCGATAGTAATCGTCCCATGCAAGTCAAGTGTGGCATGATGGGACTCGAAGGAGAACGCGCACGCGTATGAGAGCAGGCGCAGAGATTGACTCATTGAGAAAGTCCGACAGGTTGCAGAAGCTTGAAGGGCCATCGTTAATCGAGAGTGTATGCAATGAAGGTTGGAGCGTCAGGTCGAGTGGAGCCAGCCATTGCGGCAAGAAAGCCACGTGTCAGGGCGCACCCAACGTCTCTCCGGACGAACAGTACACATCTAGCAGAGAAACTGGTATAGCAGGAAATATCCCATCCCTCTATAAATACGCACGTTTCTACGCTGTCAGGTCACGTAGTATTATCGCAGTTGCGATCATGAATGCCCAGTCTGGGCGCTCATCTTGATTTTCCGAAACCTCAATGAGGGCTTCGCGTGATCGATTCCTTTTGCCACCTGTTTTTTTGTTCGTGACCTCTGGGCAAGTAAACCCTGTAAGCCCTTGAACGTACGTCTTGAACCTTACCTCTGCTACGCCCCCCGCACACCGCCTGCCGCCGATTCCCACCCATTGGATCTACGCTATGCCATTGCCATGCCATGCTACTGCTATTGCTAAGCTATCCTCGCACCTGTTTTTTGTACCGTTCCATCTATTGCAGTACAGCCAACGCTACCGAATCCCCACTCAGTCCCTATTGCATCATCGTTGTTTGGCGCTGGGGGTGTTGTAGCAGGCTAGCTGTAGCATGTTGGGCTTGTGCGTCTTGGGCTTGAGCTTGGGCTTGGTCTTGCGTCTCGGATAATCCCAATCCCAAACCGAATACGAATAGGAATACTTATGCGAATGGGGACAGGGAAGCACACAGATCCTCGAGGGCACGGTATCTGGCCTGAAGAACTATGAGCCCAAGCGGGATGCTTCGATGATCTGATCCGTGGGACGGGAGGCGGGGCCACGCGGTGAGGAAAAGCAAGCCAGTGAAATTGTTCGAGGGTAGGGAGGGGGGTAAGGTAGGTGTCTAGACGTCTGGAGGGGGGAGGGGCAGGGGGAGGGAAGGGGGTGAAAACGTGTGGGCCAAGTGCAAAAAAACAAACCAACCAGCAAACCAACAAACAAGCAAACCAAACCGGATCTGTGCTGTGTGTGTGCGAAAAGGAAAAAGGAGGACAAAAACGAGAGAGA